>JACDOX010000049.1:2124568-2232944 GCA_014549065.1 Cardinalis cardinalis
AGAGGAGAGGAGAGGAGAGGAGAGGAGAGGGCTGTAAAAAGAAAATTAGAATGTACATTTAGTGAGGAAATAAGTATTGATGAGCACTAAGGCAAAAGTCCACCAGGAAACTAAGTTACAAAAGCAAAATCTGAAGGGGTAACAAATGCTCCACTGGGGCATACACTGAACAACAATGAGCAAACAAATTAGAGCAGAGTTTCTCATTTGGTAAACACTAATTGCTATGTACCTAGATTGTGGCAGAAGTCCAAATGGAAGCAAATGTATATATATATATATATATATATATATATATGATCAGGTACGTGCAGTGCAAAACTCTGTGCTTGAATCTGAGGAAGGAAATTAGGTAGGCACACGCCACCTCCTGGCATTTCTTAAACAGAGCTTGTGACTTATTTATTTCCTACATTGTAACTTTGCAGGAAAATGCAAATCTGACATATGTGCCAAATAATAATAATAACTGCAAAAAAAAAAATTATATCTACACTGTTATTTTCAAAACAAAATCTCCTGCAGGTTTTACTCCATGTAGCATTATTTCAAAATTTATCTAAAAAGACTGAGTGGGTTAAACATAATACAGCTGAAAAATCTTTTGGACTTATCAGCAATTGGAACGGGGGGTGTCCATTTTTTGAAAACATATTATGTGAGTTGACCCAAGACATTCATTAGCTACCCTTAACCCTACATCTCCTACAAAGGTGAGGTATCAGCAGAGGGGCAATGGGATTCCTGTGCCTTGGTGTCTGCTCCTAGCACAGGAGGGAGAATGCTGTAGTGGGCACAGATTGTGCATTTCAATCTGTGCATTTAAACCAAGAGGGGTTCCCAGGTCCTGCTCTCCCAGTGCCACTCCGTGTGTCTCGGCATCACCGACCCCTCTGCACAGTCCCTGTCTCCTCCTTGTGTCCACACTTCTGGCATTTGCCCCAGCCCAGGTCTTCTCTCCAAACAGACCCTATTTCCTGACACAGGGTAAAGAAACCTGAGAAATGTTTTCGGATAGAAAGGGGTGAATATCCTACTTAGTCTTGATACTCTTAAAATAGTCAATATTTTACTTCCCTAGCATAATTTTATGTCCATTTTCCCTAGACTTATTCCTGCCCACTTTTTTTTTTATTTTATGTATTTCCTGGGAAGTATTTTTAACATCCTAAACCAGAGGGCAAATTGGCATTAGGTCAGCACAACTCAATTAATTTCATATTAATCCTGCCAGTTCACACAGGCTGAGAATCTGGCCCACTGTRATAGGAAATTAGGTCTTTTTTTAGCCAGTGGAGGCTGTCACCCACAGGTTTAGAAATGTATTTGGTTATTTTTATGGATGTGACATATCTTTATCCAAAAAGTATCAACAGGAAAAACTTTTTTTTTTTTTCTGTGAACAGTGGAACCAGTAAATCTTGATTTTGTATGGGTTTGCATACCTGTACCTGTGTCTGCACTGTGATAATTCAAATTCTTCTCTTATTTTCATAATGATCTCATTCCATGATATTTTAGTAGCCCCCACATTCCCTCACTGCCATCTGGGAAGAAAGAAGCACAGTCAGGCCTGGCTTGGTGTTGTATCTGTGCTGTCTGCTCTTGGTTGTGTCTGTAGCTCTTGGGCACAGCATGGCCAAGCCAAAAACCATAAAAAAAATACTGAGTTCATGTGAAGCTTTTTTTTTCTCAGTGAGATCATTAATTCAGTTCACTTTTGCCTACCATTTCACAGATTTTCACAAAACCTCCAGAACCATTTTATCTGTGAGACTTCTATCACTGTCTAATGTGCCTAAAATTGACCTGTTGGTTCCCAACTTATTAGAGACAGGTCAGTGTGATTGCAAAAGCCTTGGAAACCAAGGGGGAAAAAAAAGTTATGGGACATAATGTGCATTATTTTTTGCCAGTGCTTTCAATGACACAGAATAAATAGTTTTTGCAGCAAAAGCAAAGATTCTTGGAGCACATTCATTCYTTTCTAGTGGATTTTAATTGGTTCCCAGAAAAAAATATAATCTAGCCAACACTGAAAATGGAAGAGAATAATTAGATTCTATTTTTGAATGTTATGGTAATCAAAAATTTTGACACTGTTTTCCTATTTTACAGCAAAGGGAAGAGAATACTTCAAGTGAAGATCCACAGAATATGCCAAGGTGCATCAGCAGCTCAGTAGAACGGAATCCGAACTTGATTAATACAAGTTAATCTTCACTGATTTGAAGCATAAAATACTTGAGTGTGGCCACCTGTGCACGTGGCTAGCTCTCCTTACAGCCAGMATTTCAGGAAATCAGAGTTTCACATGGAATGTTTGAGGCATGACATTGTCATCCACTCCTYGGGTGAAAGCTCTGTACTTCCTCCTCCTTCTGCCCTCAGTTGGACAATTAAATTTTAATCACACAGACCTCACTTGGACATGGTACTGTAACCCCATTAACTTTATAGAAACACTGCATATTCTAAAAATAAGATATATCAAGATTGCTTGATTCTTCTAGAAAAATCATAATTATAAACATTCCTGATGACAGAAAGGATGGAAAACATGTAATCAAATGAAATAAGAATGTTTCCTCCGAATAATTTTGTTGTAAAGCATTTTTAAGGCAATTAATGACTTAATAATTTATGATTCAGAGGTTTTATTCTTAGTTGTTACTAAATACAWATCTGTGTAGATATATGTCAAATGAGAACCTTTCTTACTCTCTTGAGGATTCTGTAATACTGACATGATCTGGAATTGACTCTCCAATATATATGGCCATGGTTTTGAAAGGTATGTGGGGATTTGGGCTGCAATTTTAAGATTTTTGCTCTAAGACATCTGTGAGACTTTTCTGTCAGTGGCTGCTCAGCTCTTCCTGGGAATTTAAAAAGATGTAGTCATTCCAATCTATTTTTGCTGTCCCTCTGACAGATGTCATCCCAGTGAGCAGAGCTGTCACTGAGAACTCTCACTTGAGATGAAACTGGAGAAAAAACCTGATATCAAGCAGGAACTGCTGGATGGTCTGGAGCGTGGAATTGGCAGGAACTCTCTGCTTTGCTTTTCACGGCTGGTTAATATCGTCACTTTGCATCCACCACGGCTCCTGACAAAATTAACAATGGCAGAGTGAAAGTGCTAACACAGGCCCTGGGGATTTTATCTCTGCAGTTTAACAATGCTGTAATGGGTTGACCTTGGCTGRATGCCAGGTGCTCACCAAGATGCTCTATCACTCCTCAGTAGGACACGGGAGAGAAAAATAAGGAAAACAACTACTAGGTTGAGATAAGGCAGTTTAGGGTCTGTGAGTGCATAAGCAAAGGAAAACAAAATTTGATCTCTACTTTCCACTGGTGATCAATGTTCAGCCACTTCCCRGGGAACTATGGCCTCAATATGTGGAGCAGCTGCTCTGGAAGGCAGGCATTGTTAAATAACAAATGCATTCCTCCTCCCTGCCTTAGCTTTTATATCTGAGGTGATGCCATGGAATATCCATTTGGATAATTTGGGTCAGCTGGCCTGCTTGTGTCCCCTCCCAGGATCTTGTCCACYCCCAGCCCCTTGACAGGGGAGCAGGGGAGGAATGTTACAGAGACAGCACAGCTGCTATGCCAGCAGYGCTCAGCAGTAGCCAAAACACTTGTGTGTTATCAACACCCCTCCAGCTACCAATGCAAAACACAGCACTGAGAGGGCTGCTAAGGAAAAGTGAACTCTACCTCAGTAAGACCCAATACACTCTCCATCCCTTATTCCATACCATGAGTCATACTCAAATCCCACATAATTTATRTATCTTCCAAGTGTTCCATTCTATTTATTTGTCGTTACTGGAATCCATTCTTACCCACACACATAACTTAAAGTATGTCCCTAAACCATCTCCATACCTGACAAAGATTTTCATTAACCTTTATCCCTCATCCTTTCACAGATAAATATTATTTTGCCATTTCATGGGCCTCCTTCACCCCTCCAGATCCATGACTTGGAGTACAGTGGGCTTCTGATCCTTGATAACTCTGGCTTCTTGGAGTGACCTTGGGTTTCCCCTGAGGTCCTCTGTGTCTTAGGTTACAWTGTAAGATTAACCAAGTATGTATTCTATCTGCTAAAACCAGGTGRGGCAGTGTTCTTTATCTCTTCCATGACCCATCCCTCATAACTCCCTCTGGGGGGATATCTTTTGTTAATGGGCCATCAAGTCTCACTGCATGACTGATAAAATTATATCAYCCCATTGTGAGATGCTCTGCCCAGGGGGAGGAGCCAAGCATTCTTACCTGGATATAATCTAGGGTTTAGAACACCACAAACAGCCTTATCCACTGGATTCCCACAGGAAGAACAGGCCCATCTACACCACCACTGGATGTTCAGAGGAAAACCACACCCTTCTACAGGATCACTGCTCCAACAGAACCACATCTATTACTCCAAGAGGACTGCAGCCAYCATTAAATTGGACTGCTACCATCACCCTTAAGGACAGGGCTGTCAGGKTGTATTCTGACTCTGTCAGTGTTTTGTATAATTGCATTTATTTCTATTTTCCTATTAAATTGTAGTTCTGACTTGGGCTCTCCCACTGGTTTGCTTTCAAACCAGTACACTTTACCAGAGGCTCCAGGTGACACCCTGCTCCCCTGCTGCAGTGTAGAGCATATTCTGCATGGCTGGTCCTGTCAATACATGCCCAAGTGCTGTTTCCTGTTTGATGCGCACAAAGGCCTCCTGTTGCTCAAGGCCCCACTTGAAATATTTCTTCTTCTGGATCACTTGATAAAGGGGCCCACAAGCTGACTATAACCTGGAATGTGCATTCTCCTGAACCCCACTAGGCCTAGGAAAGCTTGTGTTTCCTTCCTGTTAGCCAGTGAGGACAGGTATTTTGTTAACCACCTCCATGGATTGCATCTATCCTGCCATTTTATTTCCCTTGAACTTGATCTCCCATTGTTACAAAGGGAGTGAAAGCTTAGACAAGTCCTGCCTTTGACTCAGATTTCTGGCAATAGCTCTGTTCAATGCAGCCTGCACACCAAATTGCTCTCGCTTGCAAGTTCTTAAGAATGGCTGATTAAGTCTGTTATAAAATGAATTATTTATTGAATRAATACAAGATTAACAGATATAAGATTTTAAACAGAATACTTACCAAGCAGGATAAAACAAAAAGAACTATGAGTAGATAAAAAAAAAAGTGCACGATAAAAACATTACCACCAAATTGAAGATGGAGTACACATAGAATCCTTTCACTCAATTTCCAAGAAAGTAACCACAAAGTTTGCATCCAAACTTTGGGGAAAAGCCCTACAAATTTCCAGGATGTGTGTAGGAGACTTCTGATTTGGTCAAAGTTTTGTGCAGCTTTTATAGTTTGTAAAACGAAGCGTCTGTCAGTCAGAAATTCCAGCTTATTTCCCTAGATCTTGTTCTCAAGGCCAGATGTTTATTGTCAACTGGGAATTCCACCTCTGGCACCAGAGATAACTCCCTACCAGACAAATGTCCAGGCTGAGTTTTCTCACCAATTCATGTGAGGGGGAGAATGCCCAGAACTGTCACACCAGCTGATAGAACAGATAAGCTCTTCTGTGGTAGGGGGGAAGTCCTGCCACATGTGTGCAGGTTTGTTTAGCTTACTTTTTTGTTTCATGGCAAGAACAGCTTTCAGATGACTTTGGATTATTTTTTTTTTCTTTCTCAAAAATTTCTTCTGCTGTATTGCCCCACACAATGRCATCACTGATGTATTGCAGGTTCTGAAGTTCCACCTTTTCCTGTGCAGTCTGGGTCAGTCCATGGCAGATRGTTGGGCTGTGTTTCCATCCATGGGGCAGTCAATTCCAGGTATACTAGACATCCCTACAAGCGAAAGCAAACTTTGGTCTGCACTGTGCTGCCAGAGGGACTGAGAAAAATGCATCAGTGATATCAATTGTGGCACCATTTGGCTGCCTTTGACTTCTGCTAATATTGGAATTCCAACATGTCCAGCACGGAGGCACTCAGAGGCAGCGTGACTTCATTCAGGCCAYGACAATCCACTATCGGCCTCTCTTCCCCATTAGACTTTTGCACTGGCTACATGGGGCTGGTAGAAACATATCAACTACATTTGGATGGTAATAAAATGTTGTAGTTGCCACCCATTTATAGAATCAGCTATAAAAACGCAAGGTTGGAAAAATATGACAAAAAACACATATTAACAAAATTATTATTTGGTGTCTCAGTATAGTTAGAACATTTCATTTTCATTTCATGAAATGCCTCTGAGTGGCTTTCTTTAGTGGTGACTGAGCAAGCAATGGAGTCATTTATATGAAAACTCATGTTTTTTCACTATTGAAAGTTGAAATTAATGKTATAACAGATTATAAATGTTCAGCAACTGGATTATTAATGTTCACTAATGCACCCATTACTCATTTCTGTGAATGAGCACTGAATATTCCCTTATCTCTTTTTCTTTATCTGCAACATTTTACAATTAACATTATCCTTCTTACACWAGTATAAAACCATTATCAGCTTTCCATTATTCCTGCATTATATTGTTATTGGGGTACATTAATTTTTTGGGATTTTTTACTTTATTTTTTTCTTTAAAACTCCTTGAAGAGCTCATTCTCTTAGACCATTTAAGGCTAACTAATTCTTGATACCTTTTGAACCTCCATGAGCACTTCAAACTGAAGTACTTTTTGCTGCTTACTGTAAATACGGAACATTTCATTGCTGTCTTAGGTGACTTAGTAATCCAATCAGAAAATGAAGAACTGCTCCTGCCAAATTACTCATGCAATTCACATTTTATTATTGGCTGCCGAACAAGATGTTTCAGCCTCATACTTTAGATTCTACTCAAGTGAAAGCTCTAAAAGTTCTGCTAATATAATAATCACAGAATCATAGAATGGATAAGGCTGGAAGGGACCACAGTGGGTCAACAGCTCCAACTCCCCTGCTCAGGCAGGGTCATCCCATAGCACATGGCACAGGATTGTATTCAGACAGTTCTTTAATATCTCCAGTAAGGGAGACCCCACCAGCTCTCTGGACAAWCTGTGCCAGTGCTGAGTMACCCACACAGTAAAGAAATTCTTCCTCATATTCAGGTGGAACTTCCTGGGCATCAGTTTCTGCCCACTGCCTCTTGTCCTATTGCTGGGCACCACTGAGCAGAGCCTGGTCCATCCTCTGACACCTCCCTACAGACACTGACAGACATTGATGAGGCCCCCTCTCAGTTGTCKCTTCCCCAGGCTGAACAGGCCCAGCTCCCTCCAATTACCTCTGTTGTCATCCACTGGACTGCTCCAAAATGATGACCTTCACTTTTTAAAGAACTGYAAAAGCAGGTCACTTGGGCCATGGAGTTTTGTGCCTATGTGGACCAGGATGTGTACAAACTGTTGCTCCAGAAGATTTAGAAGACATTCAAGCAAAACTGGCCAGTCCGCTTTGAAGGGCTTGGGATGAGGGGGTGTAAAACCAGATAGTTTGGCTGCAACTTACCCATGCAGCAATGTTTTATGTATGCAATTCAACTTTTTCCTAATCTTACTGGGTAGTTTGAATGCCAGCCTAGATGYGGTCAAAGTATCAGGTCCATCTTTCATTGACAGTAAATGAAAAACTGGTGTTGGACAAAAAGGTGTCCAGATACTCTTCTGATGTTCTCACTAAAATTAAAAATTATTGTAATTCACAACTAAACTTGCTACCCATTACATAACACATAAGGAAGCTCAAAGAGATCAACACATATATTCATAGACTACAGCTGTTTCCTCTGTTTTGAAACTGAATTAGGAAAACAGTTGTTTTAAACAACAGGACTACAATTATGCTAAGGGCTTTATTGATTTTTATTAAGTATTACATACCACATGGTTTATGTAATAATGTAATAAAAGAAGCCTGCTTTGAAACATATCAGCTATCTTCAAACAAACCTCAATCCTAACATTGTATTTATTCTGTTGTCTGAGCTTTTTAAGGCTACTCCACATACACAGATGTGTTTAAAACAAAGAAAATGAGGGAAAACATTTTGAAAACCCTCAGAGAATAAAGAGTATTCATCACAGAGACAGGAACTATAATGTCAGGCAACTTAAACTGGTTTTAAACTGTTTTAGAGAAATCAGGATGCTACTCACAGTGTTACATTTAATATCTGTGAGCAGTGGCTCCAACCTGGCTTGCTGCTTGTTTTGTTTAGACAACTAGTAAGATCTAGCAACTGCACTGGTTGCCAGCATTCTGCTGAAACCATATGGCATGACGAGAACGTTGGAGCCTGCACGCCCTTATGCACAGAGAAAAGAAAAATGAGACAAATAGYTGGAATGAAACACTTCAGTGACGAGAGCAGACTGCCTGTAGCTGATGGTTAGAAGGATGATCTTTGAACTAAAGCTGCATCTGACATGAGTTAAGCCCATAATAATGCATTTGAATTTTTGGCTGATGAAGAAAAAAATTAAAACTCTCCTCTAGGTTTCAGAAAATGAGGAGGATTATTATCACCAGCTGTACTTAAAGGACAAAGGGCAAATGTAGATCTATGTAGTTCTGACTGTTGTTGGCAGAAACCTTAAGAAATTGGCTGCTAATGCCAACATGYTCTGCTTTGCAGGCAGTAACTCAATACACATATTTATGGAAGGGTGAATGTTCACTGTGTCTTATCACTTTCATTATGTTTGGCCCCAAAAGTTCAAAGCCATAAGCTGTATTTCAGAAATGATAAAAATGAATAAGAAAGACTACAGTTTATTCTTTTAACTTGCTCAGTTGCACCCACACGTGAGAGCCTGTCCAATTTTCACAAATTAACATGTTTTGGATACTGCTGAAAACTGTGAGACGTGTAGACATCTCACTTCCTCAGTTTCACATTTTTAGGGATTGTTTTCAAGGAACACAAGTGAAACACTGATCCTGTTTCTACTATTGGTGAAAGGAAAGCTTCAAGTAGTTTCAAAAGCATAAGAAAATGAAATGCTAGGTTTTAACAGATGCAACAATAGCAGAACTGAAGAAACTGAAAGATATAAACTCAAATGGATTGACATATTCTCCTTTAGAAGGAACTACTACAACAGGAAATGGGCTTTGAGGGGTATAGGCTGGATCAATGACCAAGACCAACGTGTGAGGTTCAACAAGGCAAAGTGCCAGGCCCTGCACCTGGGTCACAGCAGCCGCATGCAGCGCTGCAGGCTCAGGGAAGAGTGGCTGGAAAGATGCTGGTGGAAAAGGCCCTGGGGGTGCTGGTCAACAGTGGCTGAACAGGAGCCAGTGTTTGCTCAGGTGGCCAAGAAGGTCAATGGCATCTGGCCTGTATCAGCAATACTGTGAGAACACGGAGCGTCTCCCTATACTCAGCACTGGTGAGGCCACACCTCAACTCCTGTGTTCAGTTTTTGGCTCCTTATGACAAAAATGACATTGAGGTCCTGAGGCATGTCCAGAAAAGGACAGCAGTGTTGGGGAAGGGGCTGGAGCACAAGTCTGATAAGGAGCAGCTGAGGGAGCTCAGAGTTTTTAGCCTGGGGAAAGGGAAGCTCAGGGGGACCTTCTGGTTCTCAACAGCTGCCTGAAAGTAGGTTGTGTCCAGATGGGGATCAGTGTCACTTTTTCCAGGCAAAAAGTGACAGGACAAGAGGAAATAGCCTCAAGTTGCACCAGGGGAGGTTCAAGTTGGATATCAGGAGAACATTCTTGACTTAAAGGATGGTTCAGCATCGGGGAAGGGTGCCCAGGGAGGTGCTGGTGTTCAACCACTGGACCTGGCACTCAGTGCCGTGGTCTGCTTGACAAGGTTATAGGTTGGGTTCAATGACCTTGGAGGTCTTGTCCARCCTTAAAGAKTCTGTGAAACACTTCCACTTTCCTCTTGCTTGTGYGGAAAATCTGGCATCAAAGGCATCAGATCTGGAAGCTGGCAGTATTATTTCAAGGAAAACAGACTAAGAGATTGTGCTGCCTCGGGCTTCACTGCTTTTCACAGGGGTTTGGCATCACGGTCTGTGTAGATGAATTTGAACTCCGGYTTCACGGGAGCGTCCAGCACCGCTCACCCTCTCCTGCCCCTTCCTTCAGTGCATGGCTGAGAGGAGCCCAGCGCCCCGCCCGAGCCCGACCCACCGGGCCCGGCACCAACTCCCGCCCGCCGCACCGAGCCGCCCTCACGGCGCGGGGCCGGGCACGGGACACGGGCAGCACCGCCCCCAGCAGCCGGCGAGCCCACGCCGCAAGTGCCTCTGGGAGTTGTGGTCCGCTCCGGCGGCCTCCGCCCGGCGGGGCTCAGACAGCCCCATGCCCCGGATTGTCCCTCCGTGCCATGTCGGGGAGCTTCTTTGTCCGCCGCGACCCCTCGGCGCCATCTCTGTGTRGGAGAGACAGACGGAAAAGGAGACGGAACGACTGCATATAGAACTACAGCTCCCGGCGTGCGCTGCGCTACAGAGCACYAAACGGGCCGGGGGGGACGGGTGAAGATGGCGGCTGCTAAACGGAGCCGGATGGGAGGYTGAGGTGAGTTTGGGGCAGCCGGGTAATGCCCCGGCAACTCGTGGTCACCCTCGGAGTCGCCTCCTCATTGCGATCTCTCGCTTATTCCTCTTCTCCAGCGTGGAAACGAGGAGGACGCGCCACAGGGGTGGGCGCTGAGGGAGTGGCGGGAGGCTCGGGCCGCCAGGCTGGCGCGGGGGGAGAAGCCTCAGGGCATGGCCCCAGCCTGSACCCGCCGTGGCAGCGGCTCGGGCGGGCCCTGTGGGCGCTGCTCTCGGCGGAAGAGCTGGCAGGGTGGCTCCGGGTGGAAGGGGGTTGCAGGCTGGCTCTCCGYCTCCGGACGGGTCTGCTCGCCGCGGGAGCTCCGAGGACAGCGAGCGGATCCTCCGCTTTCAGCGGGTGGGGCTGTGGCTTTGGGAGTTCCCTCAGCAGGTTTTCCTCRAACGGACCTTAAAACAGCGAGATATTAACTGAACACAATGCAGATTGACAGGAGGGCGACACTGTGAGCTTTCTTGGTTTCGTCTTAAAAGTTAATTGTGCATTACGGAGCCGTGCTTTAGGTGATTGAGGTGTGGGTTCACAAATCCTGTTACCGAAAACCAYAGCACGACCTTTATTTTTGGATACATTTAGAAAGTCATCCCGTGGTCCTTTGAGCTGAGATACAAGGAARAAAATATTGTGGTGTGCATTGTGTCTATGCTGTTGTAGAACTTGTGGGAAAGCCTAAAACTTTAAACCAGAGTTTGAGTTGCTGTATCAAAACCCAGTTTGCTAGCCCAGGTGTTTCACTTTGCAGAGCTACATCAATGCTTGCTGTGCAAACTGAGTAGGTAAGCTAAACCCAGAGTTAACAGCCAGGGCTTTGGGATTTTATGGTAGTTACTTCCTAAAGCATTTATAACTAATTCTAAATACTTTGAAACATTTTCTCAAGTAACCTCAGGACATCTTGCTTGAAGATTTGGTGTTAATGCTCTTAAACATATGCTGAAATTTCTTTAAGAAATTGGTGGTTTGAAGTTGAGATCTTGATTGTCGTGCCCTGATTGGCCTGAAGACTTATCCATAGGTTTTATTTAAGCCTTTTGACAAAAATTTTAATATTTGTCTAAAAAAGGCTGCTAGAATGAAATTGACTAGTGATTCAGGAAAAAACCTTACAAAATGTAATTACAACACACTTTGTCATTAAACATCTGTTTTATATGTTGTCAATGTTTGCAGTTCATGATGGGCAGTAATTTCTCTCTACTTCTGATCCAAACTTGTGCAGTAGAAAAGWATGAACAAATTTTATATTGCATGCAAGTTGAAGGGGATGTGAAAATACTCACCAGAGTTGGCAATTCAAGTATAATGATAAAATCTAAATTATAAAGAGTATGAGTTAGAAACAGCTTTGGTTGGTGTCAGTGACTTTTAACTGCCCAGCCTAGCTCCATAAGGGAGTAATCCTTGTAAAGTTACCACACAATTTTTAAACAATTTGAAGATATGTATTTTTTTGAAGTGAAAGCAAATCATATTTTCTGTACTTGCATTCTGTCTTGGGTAGAATGCAGGGTAGTCTCATTAATTGAGCCAGCTTCATACATGGCATTTCCTCTCYAGCTGAGAAAGATATTTCAGATTAAAGTCAGGTATTTCCAAGAATTACTGTGGTATGTAAATCCATTTTATATTACATTTTTTGGGTTCTGGGAATCATAGTTGGAGCTTAACGGTCTATATTTAGGAATGAACATGTGATTTATTAATCTTGCACTGCACTGGCCATTTGCCTACTTTCAAAGCTAAAGGCATTGATTAATTTTTCAAAGAGGAAATATGAGTGGGGAGCTAAGTGATTTATAAAGTAAATGTGCTGTGGATTTTTAGTTTTTCAGTTCATGCCTGCGTGGCTGTGAGAGGTGCTTAAGCCTCTGCCTTTATTTGGCTTAAGTTGAAGGAAGGAAAAGGAGCCCAGATGGCAATTTCATTTTGGAGACTCAAAATCAAGTTAAATATTTATGGTGTTACATAATAACATAACAGAGGGCTTATTGGAAGAAAATAGAAAATCTCAGGTGTGCTGACTTCTCTTTCTTTACCTGTAGCACAAGGTTATATAATCCATTTTAGGTCTTTTAAAATTTTTCCATTTTAGGTCTTTTAAAGAGGTTCATTGTATTAGGACATACAGGAAAACAATCTTTGCTTTTCTGTTTGGCTTTCAATGCCGTTTCTGGAATCTTGTGATAATAAGAAATATTTGTGCTTATAAACTATCCTTTAATTTCAGATCCTGGGTTAGTTACTGAAAAAAAAAAATGGAACAAACTGTATTTTTATCTTTGTTCTGATGAACAATAAACTGGCCTTGGGTTTCCTAGCCAAATGGTGTAAAATCATCTCAAAAAACCCCAGAAAGTTTTCCTTTAGAAGAACGATTTTGTGTCATGCAACTGTTCCTCTGTGTTTTAAGGTACATTCACTAGCTTTGCACTTTGATTATCATTACATTTAGAACTATTGTTATATCCTTAGAAAAAACACGATGACTTGTAGTCTTCCACAGAAAAATAGGTAAGATTTTGTTTACCTTCTTAATATCCAGGAGTCAGTTGCTTTGGTGAAGAAAACAGTATTTGATATCAATAAGCATCTGTTGATCTGTCACATGTCACAAATTGACATGGACTATATTAAACAGCAAGTGTTAGACTAGGAAACTGAATGGTATCACATGATTTTCCATAGTTCTCTTTTAATTAGCTAAGTTCTGCTTCAAATTCTGTGGGGGGTTTTTCCCTTTTTTTGTTAGGTAAAATTTTAGCTCAGTGACAAATAGCTGAGCAGACTCAGAGTGGGGAGCTTCTTGGTTTGGTTTAGTTCTGTTCTGCTGKAACAGGTGACAGCATCTGGGGATGAAACTCTGTCCTAGGCCAAGTGAGACAGTGATTGAAGACTTTATGGAGAGGAAATTGTGTGCTCTGTTCCGCATGTAGAGGCCAGGCCACCTCCATGTGGAAYTTTTGGTCCTGTTACAAATCATAAAATGACTAAAAACCCAGTGAATTATTTTAATTTAATTATTTTAAAACAGATCTTTTCTATATGTCTTAGTTGATACAGCTTTTCTAGTAATTTCTGCAGAAGACTCTTCAAAAWATCTTGTAAAAGTGAGTTGACTTTGCTGACAGCAGTGGTTGTGTTTTAGGAAAGTGTATTGAATTCCTGATTGCTGGAGATGGTCAGTAAAACACTCTTGAGTCTCTGGCACTTGATTCTCTGAAGCTCTCACCAGGTTCTCTGCTTTTTTATTTTCTTTTATGTCAGTAAAGCTGTTTTCTGTAATGTTTCAGCTAGCTCCATAACTACATTCTGAACCAGAGATTTTGTTTCTCCATGTGTCTRTTGGACACGACAATCCGCAGCACGTTTCCTTTAATAAAATTGCACTGTTTCTCATGCTGCCCTTGGAGAGGGACATACAGCTTTCTMATAGATGGGATATTTTAAATAACTTACTTCGAAGTACTATTTTTAATCCCAGTTGCTGTCAGCAAATTGGGACCTTTGATTGAAATACRTATACAAGAATAAAGTTTATTTTTAGCAACTATGAGCGTTGCTGTAATACATGGTCATTAAAACACATGTTTACCGAATAAAATATTTATTCTCACATTATCCATCCATGGAATTACAATTTTTTGGTGTATGTATACATACAATTATTAGCTGAATATCTCTTATTTAAAAAATTATTTTATTTTTGAAGAAAGCAACACCCAGTATCATTAACTGAGATTTTGTTCTTATTTGTGGGGAGTTTGCATTTGGCAATTAGTGAAAGCCAAATTCACTGCTTTAATACAGAAAAATCTTCAAATAATTTGCATTTTAGTGCTAATTAGAGGAACAGTAGATTTGGCTACTTTTATATCCAAAATAGATTGYTGTAACTACATATGAGTTCATTTGGTGGATAAATTTAATAGCATCAAAAATCCTTTGAGCTGCTATTGTATATAGGAGATGGCACTCTGATCTGAAATCTGCCTTTTTTGATAGTAGGAGCTAAATGCCCTAGAAAGGGCCACACAGGTTTTTCAGTTGTTTTTTGTAGTGTTGAGCAGAAGCCTCTCTCAGGCATTTTAACAGGGGAGAGCTGTGGTTTAGAGCTGGAGTGGAAGTATCCTGTGAGATGTGCAGGATTTATCATTCTGAACAGTGGCACCTGGGAAGGTCACAGAACATAACAGAAAAATGTTTACTCCAGCATCAAAGGCAAGAAGAGAATGACTGCATTTCAGGAACAGGCAAAATCTACATCTAGTCTGGTCAGCTAAGAGGATATCTGGATTTCTGTGGTAACAGCCCCTCTGGTACTGGAGCTGAAGAATGCTCATTCTGCATGAGTTACTGAGCATATTTGGATGTAAATTGTCTTAAGCTATGGTCTTGACTTTGTTTTTTTGTTTSTTTTCTTCATAGTTTCTTATGTTTTTTCAAAATTGAAGACAGATCCCTGATTAACAATGCCTGGCAGTAAGTATTCTTATCTAAAGTACATTAATACAATATATAGGAGTGTTTGCTGTTATTTTCTTTGAGGTTTAAAAATTTTTAAAAAAGGCAAAAGAAACATACTTGCTGTCATTTATAAAAATTTTAAGATGCTAATGTTATCTAGTCTCTGCATTTGTAAATCTCTATATATTTTACAAAAATWATATGAGCTTTGCATTTGCCTTTTTGATTACAGTTTCACAGTATAACATTGAATTTTATGATTGAGACTGTGTTCTGAAATAGTTGGATTCAAAAACTAAACAAGRTATTTTTKATATTAAAAAGCTATATTTTGATAYAGCTATAATTCTATCCTTGGAAAATGACAACTGGTGTTTATAAAAGATAGAATTGCTATTTAGGATAAAAGGTGATAAGACTTAAAATTTTTGACATTCAAATTTAAGTGAGATTTTTGAGGCAAATGTTTCCAAGAATCAAATTATTTACCTTCAAGAGTAGCAAATTTCTCTAATTCAAAGGATCGAGTTATAAAATGTGTTAGAGAAGCATAAATTTAACTAATCCTTTAATCATTTTTACTATTTAGAAAAAATGCTATGTGATCTGTAGTAACATTGCTAACACCAGCCTTTGGATAAAGCAATCTGCTTTATCAAAAAAGTTACAGTACCAGTGATACTGAGTGCATYCTAATTCATGGATGCTTAATTTCACGAGGGAAGTCTTTGAGCATTTGTTCRTTGCTGTGATTTCTAATAAGCTGGGACTGTGGGCACTAGAAATGCCTTGCAGTAGTTCTGTGTTGTGTCATTTGAACCCTGGTCATGTAAAATACCTTTCTGTAAGTAAGATGTGTCACACCTGTCGTGTGAAGGAGTGGAAGTTTTTTAACCAATTAAACTGGAAAAGTAAGGTGGTTTTGGGTTTTTTGTGGTTTTTTTTTTGTTTGTTTGGTTTGGTTTTTTTTAAATTTTTTTTTTATTTTAAACCAGATGTGCTTATGTTTAGGGTCATTAATATCAACACAAGTAGAGTTTGCATTACTGCAGTCAGATGGGAGTTAAAGGAGACCAAAAGAACTGACTGCAGTGTTTATCTGTGYAAGACACTCAGAACTACAGAGCCATTTGTTTATCTTTGCCTGTATTCATAGTGTAAGTGCACGGCTGAAGAAAAGGAAAGCTAACAGACATGTGCGTTGCAATTCTTGTGAAATAACAGTATTTTCATGATATTTTACTTCCAAAAGTTATGGCAGTGAAGAAATACAATGGGATTTTGAGGCAAGCAAAGGATGTACTTCTGATCGATAGAGGTAGAGCCTTCAGRAATTCAACTCTGTTGCATGTGGAAAGGAAATCTTCTGCCTGCTAATTTAGGCTTCTCTAAAGGTTCCATAGGATTCTTTTCAGAGCATATTGACAAAACAAGCTGCTGCTAYGGTATTACTTTGAAATTTTAAAGTATTTGTCCTTGAAATCTGAAAAACTCAGTTGTTTCTAAAGGCTGGGGGGTTTTGTGTGTTGTTTTTGTTTTATTTTATTTTCACATGAAGTTCTCTCATCCTACACATCAAGAAGTGCATTGACTGTCTTTAGAAATAAAACTTATTCCTAAACAAAAGGTTGTTACGGCGAGATATTTTCCAAAAATGTTTTCTATCATGTTACAATGAGTTCTGTACAAATGAAGTWGAAAAATAATATCTAGTTAACAGGAAATTTTGATAGACTTCTTGGGTCATACTGACCAACTCCCATATCCACCRCTGTCCTGCTTTATTTCCTGGGTCTGTGTAGCAGTTCCTGGTGGTAATTTTATCCCTCCCCCCTTTAGTAGTCAAATGAATGTATAGGTCTAAAGGCAGTGTTCTGGGATATTATGAGAAATCCAGATGACTGGTAYTACATAAAGACTGAGTAAAAGCTTAGTCTTTCTGGGAAATTCAGGTGTATCTGGTGATACTTCAGAGGTCAGTACTGAAGTTACTGTGTGTGAAACATTGACAGGACATAATGCTTTTTAACTCCTTCAATATTAACTGTGGAAAAACAGGCATTAGTAAGAACTGGGCTGTGGTACTGAGAGGGGGGAGATGAGCAAAGGTCATTAGCCAGAGGTGATGGATGCTCTTCTCTTTCAGCCTCAGCTCAGCCGTGGCTGCTGGGCTCTGCATGAGTTGTTCATTGCATGTTTGGATTATCACTTTTTCTATTGATGTTTCTGCTTAGCAATCCCACTTAGGAATGTGAGGAYTTAGTGCTGCATTAAGTCCTAAAAAAATGTTAAGATTTTAGTCTCAATGCATTGCAATAGCCCAAAGAGAAAATTTTTCAGTTTGCTCTCTTYAGCTTGAGAAGTTAAAGTGCTTGGCTTTGACCAGCCATGACATGGCATTTGTGTTGACATCTGCAGTGGAGGTGTGGTGCTCTATCATTGCTGCAGCACTTGGATCAACCTTGCCATGGTGTAGCTTTYCCTTGCACTTTTTATGTTTAACTTTATGTTACAAGTTTTTCTTGTGCAAGTTGAATGGATATTGATGCAAATATCCATTTTGCATCAGACAGATGGATTACAGACATGGGTGGTGTCTTCAGCTGAAACTGAACTGCAAATTTTGAAATGTTGAGGAAGCAAATGTGTTTTTTCATTTCTGATTGAGTACAGTAGGAGTAGGTTTGAACTACAGGTGTTTTAGTAACTGTTTAAGGTCTATTTATCACAAAGAACTGGAGTAAAAGATTAAATAGTGCTTTTGTTTAAAAGTGAAGCCAAAGAATATATAACCAGGTAGACTCTGCAGTAGAGGCAGTATGTGTTTCTCACTTGCCTCTGGTGCTCTCAGTTTCCCTGTTGAATAATTTGTGCAGATAATTTCATTTAGCATACTTCTGTTATGGAGCATGGGTGGTTTTGGTAGGTTTTTTTATTGGCTGCATTTGGATTGAAAATTCTTCTGCTAAGGAGAGAAAGCATTAGCTAAGTCATATGAAAATATTTGTTGAAGACTCTTTTTGAACATTATSTTCTGGATATTCACACTTAATCAGATGTTTGAAACATAGCTTGGTAGATAGTGAGGTTTTTCTTTTCTAGAAACAGCTAACCTACTTACTGGATGTATTCCCTGATGTCAGTAAAATGTTTAATTTAAAAGGCAGCTTTTATATTAAAATGAAATCRCTTGAACTGGAAGAATTATATGTGGCACAGGTGAGAGCACCTGTTGACTATAAAAATATATTTTACTTGTGGTAGTTCTATGTTTGAATTTTTTAAACTTTTTCTTAGCTTATTCTTTTCTCCTTTGGCTTATGCCATTAGCATAACTAATGGTTATCAAGATTTTGGTTTTCAAGATTTTGTTAATAATGATTGTTAGTTAAATTGTTTTTAACTGATWAGCAGGCCTTTATGACTGACTCTAGCTTATAAATTAAGAGAAGAAATAAATAAAAATAAGGATTTTACCAATTGTAATGTTCCCACATTCTTCCTTTGATTTAGAGCTGTGAAATGTAGTAATATGARCACCTCCCACACTCTTCTGTCAGATATTTGTCAGTTGGAAAGGGACCATTCTGATTTAAGAGGTACATATATTAGTTATGTGGAAAATATCTCATGATTTGGCTTGTTCTTGGTTGCAGTGAAGAGGTAGTTTTGGTGACTTCAGAATGGCTCCAAGCATGCTCATTACACTACATAATATTTTATTTCCTTGGCCTCCCAAACGCTGTGTGGCTTTTTGCCCCTTGTCTGTGCAGAGGCAGCTCCTCTGACAGCCGGTGGAGCGTGCTGGTGGCTTCCCTGCTTTGTGCAAGGTGAAAACAAACAGAAGTTGGAACAATTGAGAAGTGCCTGTCTGTTCCTGTATTCATGCATGCTATTTCTTTCCTTGTGTTACTTCATGGTCTTCAAACAAATAAATGACCCGCTCCTCCCTCAAACCCAAAAATACCCATCAAACTTTAAAAATTATAATTTTCTATGTGCATAGAGTTTTCTTGCCAAGTGTAGGAGGGAAAACAGCACTTGAAATGGAATTTGAAATGAGTGAATTCTTAACTGGCATTTAACATTTTTAACACATTTTAAGAGGCAGATAACTTCCTCATTTTGGTTTCTCCTCTCCCAGCAATTTTGGGAATATCATTTATTTGTGTTTTGTGATTCTAKTTTTTATTGTGTATATATAATAAGTAAGTATTAACAAGATTGGTAGTGGGAAGGGAAGATTTATCRCCCTGTGAAATAAAATTCTGAAATACCAGTGACTGGAGATGTGTTCCTAAATGTGTCAATATAAATATTTCAGGGATTAAGCTTTCTAATGTTTTTAGTGAAAATCAAGCCATAGTTCTCATTAATTAYTGTCTCCACTCTTTCCATCCATCATACTTTTTTCGTCATCTGGAATATGTTTCTCATGTAGCCTTCAAACTTTACAATGGGACCTGCTACTTAATGAAGCCCTTTTTTTTTGTAATTTTGTAGTTTATTTTTCAGGCAGGAGAAACSCTCTTAATTTTGTGACAGTGTTATTGACTACTTAAAACAGTGTTACATAGCTTATCATTCTGTARTATTTTCATATTTCAGCTATTACAGAAGAGTTACATCTGGGGATGTCTGAGATTTTTGTTTGCTGCTTGATTCTGGTATGAGGATGAGACGCATTGGGAATGAGACAACTCGGGGGCCCTTATCATGTCCTTTTCAACTACTAACCTAAGGGACCACAGGAACTTGGAAAACAGCTGCCAGGARAAGGTCATGGGTTTGGGCTTCCTTTGGCAGTTTGCCACTTGCTAGGACTAGGCCAGAAAGGGGAAATAACTATTTCAGAATGTCTTTAAGTATTATAATGCTATGGTTGCAGAATATATAATAGATTCTTTGCATGATAATATGCAAGAATTGCTTTCAATATGAAAACAGCTGCAGTTTTTTTTCAGATGATTTTTAGGTGACTGCATTGAAAAGAAAATGTAGTAACTTCTCCAAATGTATCCTTGATTTAGCTAAGAAAAGAAACAAAACAGGAACTTGCAGCTGGAAAACTGTAGCTCTTTGTGCATCTCTTCATTTAACTCCTGGTACCTTAAACAACTTTGTGTGCCTCCAAATTGGTGCTTCCTTATTTAATGAATACACACGGATTCCTTTAAGACTTGTTGATTGGAGCAAGTCTTCCTTTTGTTGTTTACTGTTAGCTGTCATTTCTGTGTACACATCATCCTAGTTTGGGAAAGTTAATGTCGAGGAGCAGTTCCATAGAAAGTCAAAACCATATTCATATTCTTCATATTAAGACAAGACATGATGAGTGATATTATCATCATTCATCCTTCCATTTCTTCCATTTGGAACACACATAGCCGAGAAATGAACAATGGTGTTTCATCCATTCCTTGTTAAGACCTGAAGAATTAATTTTTTCAGTTGTTGTTATTCTSTGTGCACAATCTGGGCATCTAAATTTCATAAAAATGAAATTCTTTAGAGATGAGCTTCATTCAGTGCCCATCAAAGCCTTTGTGTGCTTTCAAACTGTACGTGGACATTTCCCCAAATATTAAAATGTAGCTTAGTAATTTTTKGGGGCTTTATTAAAATATGGCTGTTGTTGTTATTTACAGAAATGGCTTTGCAGCTATCAGTCGATTAATCTTCATGTGCAGCCTTGTTTGCCATTGATTTCTGAATCATGGGACAAAAGGGTAAGAAGGCTCATGCTGATTGTGCATGCAAGTGTCCTATTTTTTTTGTGCATGACAACAATGCAGAATTGATTTTGTGGAGTGGGGTAAGATTTCCTTTATGTAATTAAATGCATGTCTCTGGAAAAGGCAGGGTGAACTCCTTTTAAAAGTGCTTTGGCTTTCCCTTTCGTTGATATATGGAMTTTCCTTCCCACCAGTGGCCCTTATGAACCTCAGTAGCTCTCTAGGGAATCATGTTCCTTGTGGATTGCTGAAGATGAAAATTTAGCTGTGTGCAGCACTCTTAGCTTTCAAACAATGCTATTTTATTTCTAGGAAGTTACAATATTCAAGATTAATTCATGCAGGAATTAGACAGAAATGAATAAGAGGCAGTATAGGTAGATGAATGAAACTCTTCCAAGTCTTCTGACAGTTCAGGAAGCATTTGGACAATGCTCTCAGGTACACAGTGTGATTCTTGGGGCTGTCCTGTGCAGGGCCAGGAGTTGGATTTGATCTTTGTTGCAACCCTTTGGTGGTTTATTTGGAGTCAGAATATTCCACAATTCTATGATTCCTAGTCTAACATCTTATAGACCTGAAGACCGAAAATAGTTGGTGCTTGTGTAACTCGTGTCCTGCTCGAGGTCTGTTGAAGGTCTCAGTCCTTTTGTTTTTCAAAAGCACAGTTGTGATTCTAAATTGTACTTGGACCTGTTATGGTGTTTTGTTGATAACAGTCTGTACTTTGGCTGGAAATGGGCACCCTGAGTCTTTAATTKTGCTTTGAGAATGCTTACTCATTCCTTAGTAAGAGAATGAGAAAGGAATTCTAATCTAACACTAAGCTATATAATTATGCTAAATCAGTGCTCCTTCCTGATACTTTTGTAAAGCTGTTAATACCTAAGGAAATTGGTGAAGATAAAGCTTCATGGATATTTTGTTAGAAGTGTACTAACAAATACCCAATAATTTATGCTATTAAAAAAAAATTCCTGTGTTTGTTAAACTAGGATGTAACTGTRTAGTGATTAGGAAAGGACTTTAGGATGATGATATCCTATTTTTGAACTTTATATGTAATAAAATATGARTAGTATAATTGATCTGTGTCTGACATGATTGAGCTGGCAGAGTCTCACAATAAATGCAGTGCAGGCTGTTTTCAAGACTTTCTGTGTACTCATGGTTTTTCTATTAAATGAGTTTGTGATCCATTAGTGACATTGGTTTAGACACGAGCTTGAAGTTCCTCAGAACTGACAAAACAATTTTTGCAAATTGAGTCTGATGTTGGAACTGCAGTGTGGTCGGAAGTGCTGGTTGTGGGCAAGAACTGCTGGATTGCTGCAGAAGCCAATGAGGCTGTGTGCCCACAGATGTCCTGTYTGGTTTCTATAGAAAGCTGAGGCACTCAAGATTTACTGCTTAACAAGATGTATTTATAAAACAAATTCTTTATGTCTAGATGCAAAGCTGTGTGCTCCACTGACCATCTTGTAGACTGGCCAGTTCAGTCTGGTGGGAAACCAAAAGTTGTGGTAGAAAAGGGAATTGCACAGTCTTTAGGTACTGAAGGTGCYCAGAAGAGCAAATCACTGTGTCTGTGTTCCTCTCTAACTGATTAGATGTTACAGGAAGGGAGAAATTGCTTTTTAATCAGCTGGGMTATGTGGTCCTAGATAGGAATATGTTCCAACCCTATATCCCACTGCTTGGGAGAAGAGCTGCATTTCAGTTCTTGGGGGTCACCTGAATTCAAGATGAAGTACTCTTTAGAGCTAATGGGAAAGATAACAATCATGAGAATATTTTATAATTTGGTTTGACTTAAAAGGAGGGATTTTTTTCGGTGAAACTGAATGACTTTCATGTCTGTGTATAAAACTGTTGCATATACTTCTGTTTGCTGRTTTGTTCAAAAGCTGCTCTTTTGTGAAGGCAGGATGAATGAGGTAAAACTGCCGAGAAGGGAAGACATGAAAAATGGAGTGTATTGGCAGCTCCAAGGACCTGTTCTTGATAATATGTAAAGAGATTTTTTTTTTCAAATATTTGATTCCATATTCTTTTAATGGTCTTTTTCTTTTAATGGAAACACATATGTTTCCAAGTCCAAATGGCAATATCTCATTTTGTAAATGCTTTCTGGGAAAGTCAGACAGCTAGGAATAGACACAAGCAGAACAATTAATTGAAAATTGGTGATATTTAAACAAGAATTTTAATTCTGAAGCCTAAGTATCCTCTGTGACTGTTTTTCGAAGTAACATTACATTTTTGTTTAGCATTTTATTTTTCATTATTATCAATACAGTTTAAAGACTTCTGTTACTTAACAGGAACAGATGCTTTGTTGTGTTTTGAGCACTGTGTATGTGCCTCAGCAGAATTGCTCCACTGTTTTCTCAGCATAAATATTGCAGTATAATTCTAGATTCAGAAACACTTTCATCCACTCTTATGTTACTTTCTGTGTACATTGTGTGTGTGTATGTGCAGCAAATAAAATGTGTGTAATGTGGTCTTGAACTACTTGTGAACACAGCATTTTTATTTTAATTAGGAAATGTTTTTCAAAATCTCTGCAATTTTATTGAAGCCTGTAGCTGAGTTTGCTCAAATGAAGGCAAAACTTGTTTTTGAAGCTCTGGCTGTGCTTATATTGATATTTGGGATGTTTTAATAGAAGAAAGGATCTATAGAACAGCACTCTTATGTGTCCTATAAACAGGTCAATGGTTTATGTTGAACTAGTTTAAATCTAGTTTCCTGAGCTAAGCTTATCTTCTCTATTAGCTTTGAGGGCTCCAGAGAGAAGGCCTGTGAACCTTTGCTTCCTCATCATAAGGACTTGTAATCATGGCATACATGCATGTTTCACTCAAAAAAACCTCTGRTGTCTTGTTTTTCAAGTGGCAGTGTGGTACCTACTCCTCTGGTCTGTTTCAGCTCTGGGTGTTTGGGCAGGTGAGTTGCAAGGCCCTGTTGGGCAGGAGTGGAGAATTAAACCCTCCCAGCCCACCTGCTGCAGTGAGAAGGGACACAATGGTTCTGAACATCCATTTTTTCTAAGGAAAAAGATGGGCAGCAGCATAAGATCCTGGGAGTTCTTACCACTACAGCCGTATTCCTTCCCTGTGGATTGGATTAAGAAAGCAAACTGCATCATCTTAAGGAAATGGAAAAAGTAGGAGTCATCAGAAAAGTTCTTCATGTGGCTTTAGGTTCAGATTTTTCAATGCACAGAGCTTCAGGTGCTTTCCTTCTAAGAAGTCTTGAAACTCTGGTGGACACTTGCTGACCAGTTACTCTTTGGTTTGAAGTGGGCTTGTTGTCTGTAGGGCAGGTGATAGTGCCATCCTCATACCTCTCTTCAGATATTAAAGATGTGTAGTATTGACAAAATCTTCATAAAATTCTAAAAGTAGAGAGTGTTTGATACTTTTTTATCAGTTTCTTCGTGTAGGGAAACAACAGCTTCCAAAGCAGGAATCTGTAATGCAGATTTCAGTTGACCAAGAAGATAAAACTTCAGACATCTTGGCAACTTTCCTATGTGTCAGGAGCCATTCCAGTTACTTTTGGGATGCTGACTCTGGAACTAAAACAACTGCTGAAAAGCAGAACTGTTCATGGTGTTTGTGTTCTGAGATGCCAAGTCAYCTCTATGTGCTGCTGCCCTAAGCTTGAGAACTTAAAGGTTCTGTTAATTTTAACTCCTAGATCTGTGCTTTTGTGCAGCTTCCCATTGATTCCCCTCTCATCCTCATGTATACAAGGGGGTGTTCCTCTAAAGGCAGTAGCTTAATCCACATGAGTTCTTGTAGCAAAACAGAAGCAAACAGCAAGTGTTAAAATAACTCTTTTCCTTGCTGGAAAAGAGAGCTGTGTCCAGTAGTATGAGGAAATGCAATGGAAGGGGAATTGTGGAACATGTAGACTAGAAATTTTAAAACTAACTGGGCACAGGCAGGAAGATACAAAGAAAGTCCCTGTCAGCAGTCTGCTGTGCTGCCTGGGGTTAGAACTGAGAGGAAAAGTTCTGACCAGCTCAGGCATCTGGGAGGCATTCTGTAGCCTGGACTTACTACTGAGTGTTTTAGACAAGTATATATATTTTTACCACTAGTTGGCCAGCCTGCTGATCAGAAGTATGGTCTGAAGGCTCCTGAGGCAGAGAGTGACCCTTTTGGAATAGTTTTCCTCTGGCAACCCTCTAGAACTGCTTCTTACTCACCTCTGGCCACCCTGGATATAGGCTGAGCGTTGCTGCTTGGCCTGTTACCTTTCAGCCGTGCCTTGTGTAGAGTCTTTCCTCTCCTTCAGTGTCCATCTCAATCCAGAGGTGCCCCAGCCTCTTCTGGTCTTCCGTGTTTGTTGTTTCTCCCTAACCTGCCACAAATAGGGAGCAAGGTGGTAGGAGASGTGCAGGTGTGGCAGCCCCTTTTCTCAGTGGAGTGTTAAGTGAGTTAGGTGGCTTGGCCTTTGAGCACACACGACATTTACAGTTCTCTGTCACCTGCAACTCTCTTCTGCACCTGGCAAGTGTTCAAGGATGCAGCATTCTGAAAATGACTCATCTGGGTAAGAGAATAGCTTAGGGCCACAGTGAAAGCAGACTTTGAGCAGAATTGTCTGGAGCTCAGAGGCTGCTTCTATGCCAGAATCGTCACTGTGCTGGGGATTTTCCATTCTCTGGTACCCATGGATGGTGGGAGGAGCCAGGCGTTTGGACAGGCAGATAGGTGGGTTCAGTAGCAGGAGTAGAACAAGGTCACTGTGATAATGCCTATCCTTCTTTGCTTCTTTTATTCAGAATTTAATAGCAGGTAAAGAATGTCCTGGCTCAGTGTGTTACTGGATGTGCACAGTGGCTGTTTTGTCAGTGTCAGGAGTCTGCTCCATGCTCTGCTTTTGCCTGGATGGAGGGACAAAAGCAGGTCATGTTCTTCAGAGAACACACAAAGCACTATGGGCCTCTCTTCCACTCTCTGTCTCCTTTAGTCCAGTCGTTTATTTACATCACATTTTTCACTGATTTATGAAACACCTTGTTATGAAATCAGTATTTGTTTAGAAATAAAGGTACAATGAAACAAAAACTGTGKTTTTTTCTGTTCGCTGGATTTGTCACCTAGAACTCATTTCCCAGCTGCAAACCAAATACTAAAGGCAGGAATCAAAGTTGGCCTTTGCCTGGTCATTTTTTTTTCCCTGAACAGATTCAGTGCCAGCTGTGAGGAAGAGGGGTCAAGGAGATTTATGTAAATGTGTCTTCTTGTCTCCTAAAGTCTCTTTTTTTATTGCTTCAGTGATAGAAGTCAGGGAAGTAAATGACATTGGCCAGAATAGTAGGGAATGTAAGTAAGGACAGGAATTAAGAAGAAAAACTCATATCATAGAGCTTCTTCCACTGGAACCAGATTAGTTTTAGGTAATTTTAGTGCTGTATTAAAAATAGAGAGTGACAGTACTATCTCAAAGCAGGAAAGGAAGAGGTTGTCTTGAGAATAGAAATGAGAAAGTAAAGCAAAGTTACTATGTAAAACCAGCAAAGGTGGAGGAAAGGAGAGATGGTATGGAAACACTGCCAGTGGTAGAATTTTAGGAATGCAACTGGAGAACCTGATGTAATGGAAAACTTTATTTTAATGCATTAGAGGTCTGCAAAATACACTATCCCAAAAAGARTATCTCCCTGGGGATTTGTTCTAARTGCTACTGGCTCTGAAAAGAATACTTCATTGAAGAAGCTTGGTGGTGAGCATTATTTGACTAGCTTGGGGRTTTTTCCTACTTCTTATTAGTAACTTCACGTGCATTGTCATTTCTTGCTTTCATAAAAAGTTTACATTCAAGTTATTTTTACATGCTTTTCACCATAGCAAAATGTGCATCTCTCCATGCTGATTCCAGCACACAGTGCTATGGGTTTGGAGAAGAGTGGCTGGAAAKCTGTCAGAAAAGGACCTGGGGGTGTTGGTCAGTAGTGGCTGCACATGAGCCAGAGTGTGCCAAGGTGGCCAAGAAGGTCAGTGGCACCTGGTCTGTATCAGCAACGATGTCCCCAGCAGGWCCAGGGCACTGACTCTCCCCCTGTATTCAGCGCTGGTGAGGCCACACCTCAAATCTTGTGCTCAGTTCTGGGCCCCTCACTGCAAGAAAGACACTGAGGGACTGGAGTGTGTTCAGAAAACAACAGAGCTGGGAAAGGGTCCGGAACACAAGTCTGAGGAGCAGCTGGAGGAGCTGGGGCTGTTCAGCCTGGAGAAAAGGAGGCTCAGAGAGAACCTTATCACTCTGCAACTGCCTGGAAGGAGGAGGCTGTACTCGGGTGGGGGTCGGTCTCTTCTCCCAGGTAGCAAGAGACAGGACAAGATGAAATAGCCTCAAGTTGCACCAGGGGAGGTTTAGATTGGGTATTARGAAAGTAATCTTCTCAGAAAAGGTGGTCAGGCACTGGGATAGGCTGCCCAGGGGAGTGTGGAGTCACCATCCCTGCAAGTGTTGAAAAAACATGTTGGTATGGCGCTTCAGRACATGGTTTAATGATGAACRTGGTGTTGGTGCTGGGTTGATGGTTGAATTTCATAATCTTAGAGGTCTTTTTTCAACCTTAATGATTATATGATTCCAGTTTAGAAGAACTCTTGAAGTCATATCACACTTCAGAATTAACTTGAACTTTTTACCTTACTGTGAGAAATTTTAAACAGAAACCTGGTTTTTTAGGTGTTGTTTTCATTTGTTTCAAATAAACTGAGCACCAAAATATTTTTYAAAATAAATGTAAAATGGTCAAACCTAGGTATGGATGGAATTTTCCCCACTAGGTGTTACTACAGGTTTGCTGTCATGGGGACCAAAAGTTCACATCACAAGAAGAATATCCTGTTCTCAAGACAAAAATTTCGTCTGCATGTTGGCCATATTCTTGGGTGCATTTTGGTGGAGAGAGGCTGGAAACCAGGCACTGAGGAGTCAGCTGGCTTTGGGTGAGGGGAGGAGAGGCTCATCTGGGGGATGAGGCTTCATSCTCTCTGAATGATGAGCCCACTGTGCCCTCTGGGAGTGCATTCCAGGGACACTGCAATGGCTGAGCAGTGCGTCCTTACAGCAGCTGCTCTTTTTATAGCAGGTTGAAGAATATTTTTAATTAACTCCCTTATATGGCTGGAATCATTTCCTTGTTATAAAATGTCTGATCTCTTTTTTATAGTGGAATGAGAGTACCCTTGAAAGTCATTTTAGTTCTGAATTAAATGTATCAACTGATATTAACAGTTCAGAAATAACTCAGTATAGTAAGTGGTTATGGTTAAAGAGTTATTTTATGCACTTTCATCAGGATATTTGAAAGAAATTTATTTTATTTATATTTCTCATCTCAGATACAGAAAAATAAGTAAAATGAAAGTTTAATGTATTACAGTCAAATAAATTTTTACATAGTTATATTCAAATACATTGAGCGACCAGATATAATTTTAATAKTGCTGTGTTGCTTGATATTAGGAAAACATGCATTTTTCTGTAGATTGAAACKTCTATGTTAATTGCACAATTTTTTGATAGAATACAATTTTTTTAAAAAGGCTTGGACGATTGCAAGTAAAGATAGGGATGACCACATCCAAGCTTGGGAGAAAATAAAAATATTCAGGAAGTGAGCATGAAATCTTGATTCAGGTTATTAATGCTCTGTAAGCAGTTGACAACAATATTAGACAACATGACAAAACTGTGGAAGAAACCCCAGCATTAGATAAAACAGATGATTTTTTTTTCCCTAGGTTTTGATAGAAGAAAATATGGCAGTTTTAAACTTAGTTGGCACAACTTAGTCTTTTGTGTTTTATGAAACTTTTGTTTTTCTGTAATTTTGTATGAGTAAGATACAGCACAAATATTCAGACACACTATTTTGAAATACAGCTTTATTGTAATGTGATTTTTCTAATTTACAACGTAGTGTTTCCTGTAGTAAACTGTGTTGGGAAACTTTCTGTGCAGCTCAGGGTTTTCTCTGAGTTTATTAGCASTAATCTTTTAAGTGTTGAATTGGTATGGAATTTTTATGTAGTGGAAGTTGTTAGCTGTGTTTTTATTAAAAACAGTACTTATAATTTCCAGGGTTTATAAAAATGTCCTTGTGCAAATCCTGTATTCGTGTATCCCAAGTGGATGTAATGTAGGAAGTGAAACAATAAAATGCTGAAAATYAATGGGAAGCTGGAAAGTAACTTCAGAATTGCTTAACTGAAAGTTGATTTTCTACCTGCTGGATCATAATAATGTTAATGATTTAAATTCTGTAATCCTTGCTTCCTAAACTAGGAAGTATTATTAAAGATAATTTTAATTTCATTATTTTTAGATTGTTTCTTTAATCTTAGATGTAAACCTTTCTGTTTAAAAAAGTCTTTTTGGTCAGTAGTCTGCCTTAAATACATTACTCTCTATCCATTCTTGAGGAAGACCAAGCGAGTAGGTTTTGCTAAAATATTTATCACTCTACAGTGATGTGTGGCAGCTGTCTGAGGATAGTTTTACCTGAAACTGTATGGATTTTTTACTTCTACTTCAGAGAAATAATGAACTGTGTGTTCCAGGCAAGTTGAAGTAATGAARCTAACTGTGCAGTTTCATTGGAGGAATGTGTGTGAATCACACATTGACAATATATCTTTTATTCCTTTCTCTTTTCCGTRCCTGGCCTTGTTAACAGAATTTGATACTGAGGTTTTTCACGTGTTTGGTGGCTTTATGCAGATGTCACCGAGCTGATCAGATAAGCTTACAGTGTTGCAGAGCCCTGGCGGGAAGGAGCCGCAGCTGTGCGAGTGTGACAGGGAACATTTCTGGGAAAGGAGACAATTCCCCCAGAGTGAATTCTTATCCAGGATGAGGCATTATGTGCAAGTTCCAACTGTTGAGCAAGAAAAAGCCTATGATTATAATTCTGCTTTTGAGCCGAGGCCATGTATGTGTTTGGGTAGGTGAAATTACCATTTTCTGATGGTGGGGGCTGTGTCTTACTGCTCTTGTGTAGAATAAATATGTGTAAAAGAAGTACCTGTGCAGCTGGTAAATGTGTGCAGTTATAACATGAAAAATGCAGATTATTGGACTTCTTTAGCAGAAGAGAATGTGCATGAACTTGATAAAAATCTCACTCTTGGGGAAGCAAACAATATTTTTTAAACCTTATACATTAACTTTCACATTACAGTGCAGAATTCTCTGTAGATATTGCTTTAACCTTTATATTWACTTGCATAAAATGATGTAAAGATATGTGCAAGGGGAAGGCCTTTAAAATGTAAATTTTTTCTGACATTAAAAAGAAATTGCCACAGGATTTTTCCTCAATAAACCTGCATAAAATGGAACAGCTTTTTTTTTCACTTGTGTTCTATAGACCTACAAAGCAGTCTGTTTATGTGAAATGAATGTGTTTATCCAAATAAATTTTTATCTGTGTTAAATTGGTGTCCAAGAAGCAGGGAATCCATTTTCAGTTGCTCAGCTTCTATCCATCTTTGACAAGATTCATCTTTTTGGTCTATGTAGTAAAATGTTCCTAAATTTTATGGGTTACTTTTAATGTAGTCTGTTGATTTTGTGGCAATTTTGTTTTGTTGTCTTTTTTTGTTGTTGTTGTTTTTTAAATATTCATACATCCTTTAATCCTATTCCTACGATTTTTTTTCACCTTTCATGCTTCTATCAAAATGATATAACTGAGCAATGATTAGTAGTTTCCCCACAAAATCTGTGTCGTGACTGTTAACTATTCTGGTTTTTGATTTAGGTTGTCATATATTTCTGTGTTGTTTGGAGTGCCTGTCAGTTTTGTTTCTGACAGTGCTCTGCTTGGAGGCTGAAAACTTTGACAGATTAAATCTCACATTCTGATACTTGAATGTTCTGTTTAATGTAGGAAGTTCTTTTGATGGTATTAACATAATAGTTTTTTAAGTTTACACTTTGATGATACAGAATTTTTGACAAGTTTATGGGTTTTTTTTCCATGTAAACAGTTCTGTAATGAAATACATAGCAATGTAAAGATGCTACCAAAATCCAAGATGAGGAAGAAGTTTCAAGTCTTATGCATACTTACTGTTAGGCCTTTTTTGGTGTCAAAATTCACTATGTTCCATAAATTTGGAGAGCAGTATTTCAATAGAGCAATAGTATGTTTCCATTAAGTGAAACCATGTGGTAAGACCGTCAGAATGAATTGGTACTGTTACCTGATCTTTTTTATCCATCTCAAAGAAGTAACTGGATCCAGATTTTAKGTTTAATTTATGTAATTAACACAGGTTTGAAACACCATTTTAAGATTTAAATTGGMGTTCTTTGCGAAGATTTTCTTCTTCTGTCGCTTAAAGAGGGAGAAAGTAATTCTAAAAAGTATTTTTAATTGCATGTCTTGAAATATTTTAGATTGTTTTCCTGTTCTTGTTATGTTTTAGGTAGTTGTATGCTACAGATATTGTTAGAGTATTTTGTTATATGTAGTACTAATCAAACATACTGTTTACCATGGACCAAAGTTAATGGTCAACCATAAGGTAGAAAACCAAGTTCAAAGAGTACTGAGCCAGAGTGCTGCAGGGTTGCATACCTACCTCTAGAAATATTTAGCAATAATACGTGGGATTTGGTGGATTTTGATGGTCTTTCTTGAATTTCCCAATAGGGAGCAGTATACAAGACAATAATACAGTACTCCTTTCTTACTAYGATTTTCCTTACTTCTAAGATGTTGCATAGCATTGCTCTCAAWAGAATGTTTTTGTAGAACTGTCTAAATTATTTCTATTTTAAGTAGGATTTTAACCTCTTTTCATACCTATTTTTTCCAGCATATTGAAGAACTTTGATTTTATCTACTTGATACCTGCAGCTTTTATGTAAATGTAGATTTTTACATTTGTTAGACCTCCATGAGTAAGACATCAGCAGGAGTGATATGAAGAACTTGACAGTATTACAAAGTACTGTTTAACAAAAAATTCTCAATATTTCAGTTGTTTATTCCTTGAGTGCTTTTTATTTTCATAATTATGTATTGAAGTCATAAGTCAGTGTTGATGTTACTGGTGGTACAGGACTCTTAATTCATAAGCTGGGCAGAATTCAAGTCTGTTGGGGAGAACTTGGAGTTAAGGCACAGTTTTAAAATCATAGATCTATATTCAATAATTGTTTTTGATTAAATAAGTGGCAAGAATTGTCAAAGTATGATCAGAATACATTTTTTGTCCAAGAGACAATAGTGTCAGAAAACAGTTATGATTGAGGGAAAATGTCTACTCCTGTGGTCTTGTAATTAAAACTGAGCACAGCAGGTGAAATCCTTGTTATGAACCTCCCATATGTTCTGATAAGTATGGTGAAAACTAAGATTACTTAGATATCTTAAGTAAAGAAATACAAGTCTTGATGCTTTTGCAGAGGAATTGTAATCATCAAAAGTTTCTGCCAAGATACCCTTTATTGTTGCATTTTTTACTGTTTTTAGTAGYGTTAAAAAGATTTTTTTGAGTATATTAATGGAAATCTTTAATAAGACATTTGTAAGGTATTTAGCTGCTCTGAATCCTTCAGGTGCTCCAACTTGAAAGACAGGGTCTGCATGTGTGCTTGATACGTTGTTATTGAGTCTCATTGTTTACTTGGTGGCTTTTGTGCATTAGAGCTGCTTTGGTGTTGATCTGAGGCTTGGCCAATAAGTTAATCTGAAACGATGCCCACTAAAACATTTAAAACCTTATTTGTCAAAAAATTTTAAAAACAAAGGCATAAGTCTGCCCTGATAAGCAGTTGGATAGATACCTAGAAACGTTTTTTTTTTTCTTTTGTGCTGAGTTTTAACCTAACTCCAAACTTCTAGTGGTTCTTAGTGCTAGAAAAAGCACCAAGCAATGCTTTGCAGGTTTGTTATCTTTTTAAAGCAGTATGACTTCTAAAATTAATAAAATTGAAATTACATGCAGTTTTCTGATTTTAAGGATTAGTAGTAGAGTAGAAATGAGAAAAACTCATTTCTCTGCTTCAAGTGATTGTCATTTCACTGATGCCCAGTAAAAGGAAGGATAAGGGATAAGGAAGGCAGAGCATGTTTTGTATATTATGGTTTATATTGGTTTATATAGGTGCCTTTGAAACAGATTTCATTTTTGTTTTCTTTTTTTTTTAGAATAATGCACGTAGTGCACATTTGGGTGGTTTGAAACAGTCATTCAGAGTGAAGATAAACCTGCAAATGAAGCAGCTTTGGTTTTAATGACTCAATTTTAAAATGCCTTGACTTTTCTACATGTTTTTAAGTGTGGATGGCAGGTGCATTTCTGGTRCCCGAGATCCTTGCATATTTTCTCATGTATTGCAGTGTGTCAGTCGTTTTGCTTATTGACTTACTTGTGCTTACTTTCAATTCCCTTGCTTTTGCTTTCTTGCTGATAGCAAGCTGAATTCAGTGTTATCTTCTTCCTCCATGCTTGTCAGCTTGTCCCTTCCAATGAGTCCCTAGAAGTGCATCCTAAATCCCGTTGGGTAAATCTCTCCGCAGGAGTTTGCTGCTGCTGTGCTGCGCTGCGACCTCGCTACAAGCGTCTGGTAGACAACATCTTTCCTGAAGATCCAAAAGTGAGTCATGACTTTAAAATTTTAAGGGATTGGTGTTTGAAAATCTGTGATTATACTTTGTGATTTAGCAGTTTTTTTAAATTTTCTTTTTTCTTTTCACTTTTAACATTTTACCATAAATTCTGCTTTAGCGCTTAATAGCTTTAAGAGAGGTTAGTAGAATAATTTATCTGGAGAGGCATCCATGGAGATCATYTGGTCTAATTCCATTTCCAAAGCAGGGATGCACACTGAAGAATAAAATCAGTATGTTTTGCTCAGAGAAACTGAGATTTCATTAAACAAGATATTCTGCTGCAGAGGTAACACTTAACTTCATCACTTTTTAGAATCACAAACGCTTTCTTGTGGTTGCAGGTGTGAACATTTTCTGGTTTTCTACACRATTTTAATTTTTTAACTCTTGACTTACTGACTATGAACATTTTTATAGTTCTGGTAGTCTGTTGTGACCCAAAAAGTTTTTCTGGTGKTTTTTTTTTAGTTTTTCCAGATACTCATCTACAATTTTATTTTTTCATTTCACTGCAACAGTCTTGGAGCTATATTAAAGCCTAACTCTTACTGTCTGTGAAAATAAATAACTTCTGTTTACCATGGAGGAATGCATGTGTCTGTACATAATCATTTGACAGTTCAGACTGATCAAGAGCTTATGTTTCTGCTGCTCTGTTTTTTTAAGTACATTAACAAATTTTTTATATCTTTTGTTATAATAGAAATAAGCAACACAGTCAGTATTTGCGTAATATTTGGTTTATGTTTACAAAGTATGTTAGCTTTTTTTTAAATGATGATGTTACTCAGTGCCAGGTATTATGTAAGTGCATAAAACTGGCTTTAAAGGAATTTTTTTCTGTGTATACAATATATTGAATGCGTGGAACAGTATGGGTTTATAGGTTTTTTTGTTCTAGTCTAGTTTTTGATACAGATGTAGAAACACYTGGAAATGCTACAGCTGTAGTGTTTTAGTTTAAATCTGACTCAGTGGCTCTGAGTTGGCACTTCTTAGTCTCTGCTTTGGTTAGTATTCATTGGGTCAGTGGAGGGAACAGGCCAGTTCATGATGGTTCCCTTCAGTTGCACACCTTCTCTATAGTGTCAGAAGATTTGCTTAATAAAATTTGTTAATCAATAATGAATATCTAAAAAGATTTTAAGTAGTTTATTTGAAAAATAAATGTTTTTATGAACTTTCAGGAAAAAAAAATACAAAAAGCCTTATCYTTTTTACCTGATAATTATGACTATAAGCTCATCTAAGCAGATCTGTGTTACAGTTCATGTTGGAACTAATATCTTAATCTTAGATCTTGTTCTGACAATTAGCTCTCAGACGCCTGGGGGCCAGCCTTGTTCAAGATATGACACAGGAGAARTAAAACAGTTAAACTACAATATTAAATATTTAAACTACAATCTTGTTTGTATATTTTATCAAAATTATGCACTGAATATACTTGGTGGGGAGATGGGAAGGGAAAAAAATTACATTGTGCTATTTGGAAAGAAGTGTGTCTTAGAACTGGTCACATATCTCTCTACATACCTTCTCTTAGGATACTCATTCCCTCACAAAAAAAAGGTGGAGCAGCTAGTGGCTTCATTTTCTTTAAAAATATTTTAGTTGTTTTATGTTGCTGATTTTTGAGCTAAGGTTATGGCAGTTTTGCTCAATAGTTTTGGGTTTTTTTCAGTAGCTTATTTCCATCTGTAAGGCTCTGATTGCTCTGATCTTTAAATATTAACTAGAAAAAAAGGAAGTACACTTGGAAAGCTTTATATTTCCTATGAACTCTTTAAATTTTCTATTTTTTATTTCTGTTTCTAGGATGGTCTTGTTAAAGCTGACATGGAGAAACTGACTTTCTATGCAGTTTCTGCACCAGAGAAGCTGGATCGAATTGGGGCTTACCTGGCAGAGAGACTGACCAGGGATGTGGCCAGRCATCGCTATGGGTAAGGAGAGAAGTCATTAAAAATAGATGCCAGCAAGTCATGGAATTTCATCATATTTGTTCTGATCAAGTCTGGAAAGCAAGACAGACCCAGTCCCTTTGTGGTCAGTTATCCTTGTCTGACTGCCAGGTGCCCATCCAGCTGCTCTCACTCCTCCTGCTCAGCCAGATGGAGAAGAAAATAAAATGGAAAGCTCATGGGCTGAGATAAGGWCAGGGAGTTCTTTTTTTCCTCATGATGGAACTGAGTGACTTGGGGAGGATTGATTTAATTATTGCCAGTTAGTGACAGAGTAGGATAATGAGAAATTAAAGCAGAGCTTAAAAACATCTTTACTCCAGCCATCTTCCCAAGCTCAACTTCACTCCCAAGTCCATTTCCTCCACCCCCACCAAGCAGTGCAGATTAGGACTGGGGACTGTGGTCAGCTCATACCATCTTGTGTCTCCTGCTACCCTGCTCTGGTCTTAGCTCTATCCTTGCAGGCAGTCCTTTAAGAACTGCTCTGGCATGGCTTCTTTCCTGAGGGTACAGTCCTTCAGGAACAGGCTGCTCCAGCGTGGGTCCCCCATGTGATCACAGATCCTGCCAGAAAAGCTCCTGTGTGGGCTGCTCTCCATGGGGCCTGCCAGAAGTCTGTTCCTGTTCCAGCAGGGCCTTTCAGTGGGCAGCAGTTTCCTTCAAGGCACAGCCACCTGCTCCAGCAGGGGGTCCTCCATGCTCTGCACTGTGGATATCTGATTACCTGTGGGCACTTCCAGTGTCCTTGAGGGGCTCAGGTTTGGGAAGTGGGGAGGTTGGAGCTGGCTGTGTGTCTCATGGGGTCAACTCCTGGTTTCTGACAGAAACCACCCCTACTGCCCCTTGCTGACAAAACCTGGCTGTGTGAGCCCAATACACCCTTGAATATCAGTGAGGATATAGGAAAACAGCATTATCTTTCTTTTCAGCCGTTTTGGCTTAAACAAATGTTTAAGTGAGAAATATTTTAAGTCTAAGAAGTGGCAGGAATTGTTAAAGAAAAGCAACATCCATCACAGACCACCATTTTTTGGCCTTCATGACGTCCAAAGCTGTTTTTATAACTTTATAGAAAGGGTAAATGGCCAGCACTCAATATACTTCCCTCCCTCCTACACCACCCCATCTCCTCCCAAAAAAAGGAAAAAAGAGAGAAAATATGGATGTAGAAGATAGCTCCAAGTGTCATTTTTATGCAGTGGGAAATATGCACCTTCCATTCTTTCTTTTCTATTTTTTATGGCAAGATCCTAAGTTGAACTAACTGAGTAAATGATAAATGTCTTTATCTGTCTCTAATTAATTTTCAGTTATGTTTTAATTGCCATGGAGGCTCTGGACCAACTTCTAATGGCTTGCCATTCTCAAAGCATAAAACCATTTGTGGAAAGTTTCCTTCATATGGTGGCCAAGCTTCTGGAATCAGGCGAACCAAAGCTGCAAGTCCTTGGGACTAATTCTGTGAGTAAGCTCAGATGCTGAAACAAATCAGAGTAAATCTTTGCTTGGAAAAGTAGTTGAGAAGTCTTGTAGGGTCTGCCAGTTGACATCAGTTCAAAGTTGCTGTCTATATCAGGGTGTATCCTTTGGGCCTAAACACAGAGCAGATACCAGCTGAAGGCAGATAARCTGTTTCCCTGCAGTATTCCAAATTCTTTTGATGTGTGGGCTCATTCCCTCCAAAAATAACTTCTGGAAGGAACAGTAAAGCTGTGCTGTGAGTTCATGGTTTGAGTCTTTAAGCAGTCTTCCTGGAGCCAGTATATAGGTAGGACAGTGTTTTGTTTTCTGCAGCTTAAGCTACACAGAAAGTTTCTTCTTAGCTGAAAAGTAGCTTTGAGTATTGCAATCTCRCCCTCTTATCAGCTTAAATATTTCAGGATTCAGATCCAGGCTTGAAGGGCATAACTAAAAGTGTCAAAATGAAGATTTAGAGATCTAGTTTTCCAATTAGAGTGATGGGTGCTATMAAGGGTATAGCTCTGTAATACTTGCCTTCTAAATACTGTGTTTTCCAGCTGGTAAAATTAGAATCTCATAAATTCCAGGATTATGATGTGGACTGTTTTCACTTAGAGTTATTGTTTTTACATGAGTACAGAGTACTTGCTTTTCATGTAAGTTATTGCCATTGCTAATAGTGGGGGATTTCTTTGTGGAATCAGTAAAGCTGTTGGGCTTTTGGGTTTGGTTGCCAGCTGGTGAAATTAAATGGAGTTGCAGCTCAGGAAAACAGGAGGGCGTAGTAAACTGATGTTACCCCAGAGCAGGATTTCATGTTATGGTGAAATAAAGAGAGTTTTGCTGTAATGTAAGGTAGAAGTGTCCTTTGTTCCCCTACTAGCAGGGGCAGCTTTACTGAGGATAACAAGATCTATATCTCATTATACATATAGAATTTTGCTTATTCATTTWAATACCATTGAGCCAGGCTACCCTGCTTCTTTTGATTTGTTTGTATAATAATGTCTGGGCGAGTCCTTTTAGGGAAATGACTTTGGAACTTGCTTCCTAGTCTGCCAAATGGCAAGGTGTGTATCACTTTCCAGTTGTTTAAAATCATTGGTTAGTGCCAACCTCCACTCTGATTTACAAGGCATGTGTCACTTCAAAATGCATGTTACTGAGCAGGACTCCACTTAGGGTGATCTGTTTGATATTCCTATTGGTTCCTAARTCTTCTGTAAGTAAAGGAGATTAGGGATTTCCTGAATTAGGAGATTATTTGTGTTTGTCTTCTATAAAACTCACAAAAAAAAGRTTTCCCTAAATGAGAGGAGAAACTCTGTGAGGAGAGTGAATTTTTATGGCTCTTCAACAGCATTTCAAAACCTTATTTTAGCCTAACTCTGCTGATTTCCCTAGGTGCCTTCCAGAGTTAATGAAGACAAAGGATACAAAACTATTTGTATTGACTTAGAAAGAACAAGGGTAACAGCTTGTCTGTTACCAAGGGCACTGCCTTACTGTGTTCTTAAATAGATTTTGTTACATTAACAAAGAAGTTTACTGCCATATTCAGCCTTTTTTCTCTCCTCCAGAAGGAAATAAGCACGCCAACAAAAACCAAAAAGCAAGGGAGATGGTCTGGTGACTRAATAATGCTTCATGTGCTTTAGCTGATGAACCACTTTGGAGCGCAGACTGGGATTGTCCAGAAGAGAAGGATGGGTTGTATATGAAGTAAATGTTTTTAACTGGTGAAAAATCAGGCAACCTTTGGAATATTTTACGTAGTATTTTTAGGAAACTCACTTTAAAGCCCCTACAAATTTATAGTCTGCTTACATTTAAAATACATGGAGTATGATTGTGGCTCTATGTAGATTTTGATTATTTTCTATCCAAAGCTTCATTGATATAGAAAAGCAGTGATGTCTTTGAAGTAAAATTCAAACCTCTTTACTTCAGCTGTGGGGTTTTTTCAGCCTCACAGATTTTGCTTCAGCTGTAGGGACTCTTGTGATTTGTTAAAAGGGTTTCARATGAAGCAAACCTCTGTACAGACATCTTTGGGTAGTTTAAAGGCTGGGAAAGATTTGGAAGCTCCCACTGCCTTCCACCGTGTTTTGCTGACTTCCAGGTATTTGGTTTTGGATGCAGAACTTACTCTACTTTGTGCCCTATATTTCAGGAAAAAAACCCAAAACTTTAACTTTGATGTTTGTCATCTTAAATTAATTTTGGAATATAAATTTCATTTCATTTATAATAAAAAGTCAATTTGTTTTTGAAAAGCAAACTGGAAGATGGCTATTTTAGATAAATAATTKTTCAGGTTTTATTTATGCATTTTTAAGCCTGATCTTCAGGTTACATATAATTAATTAGTTGCATTTATATATTGCATTTATAAATTATRTTAACTTATTTCCTACAGCAGTTGTTTATTTTTTTAATGACATAATTGTAAATCTGTTTATATAAGACAGATACTTAAAAGCAGTAAAATCCAATGGTGGATATAATGAACAGGTGTTGGGATTTTTTTTATATAGACCAGATTTCAAATTGCTAATGTCTGTGAGGTTCAAAATAGCTTTTTCTAGCATGGAAGATGTTTTTATAGACCATGTGATAGGATAGCATATGCTGGTCAGGAAACTGAAAAAATGTAGTGGGAAAAAGTGATATCTCCTTGGCTTATGTGTTAAGGATCTGAAGGCTGATTGCAATAAGCTTTTCCTTGGAAATTTATGACAATACTGTATTTCTCTTTCTAATTTTCTTGCAGAATTTCAATAACTGAGTATCATGTAAAGCATCTCCATTGCTCAAGTACAAAGAATTAAATGTGTTGCTTAGGTCTGTAGTGTTTTTTACTAGGATAGAGGTGACAGCTTTAAAATCTTTCACCTTGTGATCAAAATTTTTTAAATAAGAGATCCAGTTTATATAGATTACTCTATATCCAGTTTATGTCTATTTCTAAAGTTTTTAATGAAGATTCAGAAAATTTCTTTAGTGGTCAAGAACAATTGGATACCTAATTTAGTAAAACTTTCATCTTAATCTATATTTACAAGACTCAGTTAAATGCAAAACATTTTAAGCTAATTTGGAATGCTGATGAGGTGAATTCTTTGTATTTTGTCAGTAACCCCAAAATATTGGGGTTTCGTGTGAAAAATAGCAGATAACATGTGGAACCCAGTATTAGCACATTTAATTATGTACCACAAATGCTTCTTTATTGATAGACTGCTTCATTTTATAAAGGCATCTCCTTTGTAGGAGCAGTGAAGTAATAGTCCCATCAGTGACAGTGTTGAGCTTCCTGTGCATGGGAAGGTGGCTGTTATTGCTGGTTGTCATCGTTTGTAATTTAAAGGAAGATAGACAGATTCCCAAGTGGAAAAGTGATCAACCAGTGCCTGAGACAAGACTTTCATATTTGTTAGTATTGGGTTTTAAAAGCAGTTGGCTTGGGCAGAATTAAGTGCTTGTGTATGTMAAAATAGTATAAAATGTCAACACTTTGAAATTAAGCTATGTCAGAATTCATATTCCCAGCAGGGTGCTTACTTGTTTGCCTTGTCTGCTGCTTGCTAATCTGGAAGTAKGCAATGAAAACTTACCCTTATTGCAAGATGCTTCTTTTATTCCATGTACCAGTACAGAATTTTATGCTTGTAGTGATTTAATACACAATGGAACAATTCCTTTTCTAGGATGCCTCCTCTGTCTTTTTAATAGGATTTAAATCTCAGGGAGACAGATTAGCACACAGCACTCTTTCTCATTCTGTGGGTTATTAAATTATCTTAGAAATTGTGTGTCTGCATCTGCTAGAATTTAAGTGCTTTAGGGTTAAGTAAAAGGGTCAAARTTAAGTATTGCTTCCCCCACTCATTCTTGTGCTCTCTGGTTTTGCAGTTCCACAGCCACACTACTGTGACCCTGTAAACCAACATTCCATTGCTGATTTTGTTACACAACTGTACRTGTGGTGGTCAGGAGAATTTTTATCCAAGGGACASAAACTAAAATAGAATGTGAAATTTTCCATCCTGTTCTGATAAAACTGAAAGTGTCAGGTGACCCCAGGTATTAATAAATAGACTAAATCACCAGTTTTCATTGCTGAGAACCTTGTGATAATTTTCATGCTGCCTTTGTAAAGTTAATGTATCCAGTGTGAAGTTAATGTATCCAGTGTTTGAAGCTTTTCTCTTYGGGAAAATTGAAGTGCTTGTCCTTCTGTCATTTATTTGTTGCGGTGCACACATAACATTCCCACTTCTCATTAAGGCTGTGCTGTGTGGTTTGTAAGAGTATTACATTTATAGGAGATGACTTCCCATGTGACAGTTTCATAGTAATGAAATACAGTACCTTGGCCTGTGAAAGGAAATAACTGCTGGTATCAGCRCTGTGTTTGAAACAAGAGAAAATTGCGGGCTGCAGAAGACAAATTGGGGAGCTCAGATAAGAAAAAAATAATTCTCAGGTCGAGCTTAGTATTCTTACAGGGAGATACTTTGAGTAACRTGACTCAAACTCACGTATGATGCATGGTGATTATTCTTGAATAAAACTGACCTTCTTTAAAGACATCTAGGGTCCATTAAAAGTTAGGATTTTTCTCCTCATGTATTTGCTATATAACAGTGATAAAACAGCATAAATGTATAGAAGAAATTTTGTCCTTGAGAAATCACAGGATTTACGTACAGGGCTTGCACAATCTCTCTCTCTCTCTCTCTGGTAATATGATCCAAATTTCTCTACTCAGTCTGGAACAAACATCTTCTGAATACRTGTTTCTTCTTTACTTTGTGGTAGATTTATATGTTTTTATACTGATTGAATTTTATTGGTTTCAAAATAAATGCAAATAAGGTACTACCAATGTAAGTTTCTTTCTGTACCTTCTGTATTATAAAATATAGAAGATGCTTGTACTGTAAAACTTCCATAAGTTACCATTGGATGCTTCAAAGCATTTGCTGTCACTGAATGACATGTTTACATCTATAAAAGCTTTGTAAAAATCCCTAGGCAAGTGCTTGAACTTCCATAAGAGTTTTATCCTTTTTTAGGTTGAATAAGTGCTATATTTGAGGTTTGTTGAAAAAACCTGTGCTTAGGAGTAAAATATTCTGTAACAACAACAACACCACTGCAAAGTACAGAATGATGTCTACTGTAAAAATTTAACATTTCTATGATGGAATGGAATTTTACACTTTACTGAATGACAGTGCACAACTCAACACTGTTACCACAGAGAGCTTTCCTGTGGCCTAAATGCTCAGTCATCTGAATGCTAGTCCTGGATTGTGCTTCAGAAATGCTGTATGTTCAGTGGATGAAATTGTTTTGTTATAGACATGAGGACATAAAAAACCTTTGCCCTTTCTGGATCTCTTACTGTGCATGCCATTTTGAAAGGTGTGACTTCCACATGTTTKTGTCCCTGCTGCAAAGCTGCCCCCTAATGCCGGGGAGGTACTCAGGATGAGGGAGTCCCTGGCACTTGCTTGGCCTAAATTGATCATTTGTTCTTACAAAGCAATTTATTGTTAGAATAAATCTTTCTGCTAGCAAAACAGCTATTAGAGTGTATTAAGCTTTCCTGTCGGGAGATCTTGTCAATCAAATAATTAGTACTTCAGATAATAATAATATTAAAGGCTGATAYTAAAGGCAACATGAATTAGCAACATGAATTAATATTCTCATTCTCACAACCACTCCCTCAGTGCTCTGTCTTCTTCATACTTTGTTTCCATTCTTTTCCATGCTTTTATGGGGGTTTTGTGGGTGAATCATTTGTCTACTTGAGCACTTGAACGTCTGGAAAATATTAAGATAATATTGTGTGGGGCTTACTAAATCCTTGGTCTTGGTGCCTTATTGAGATGTAAGGACTAATAAAATTCTTGTCTGAAAAAAAAMCCATCTATTTCTGTTTTGCTAGTAAAAATTCCATGAAAAAAACTAGGGAGCCACAGTACTTACGAAGCGTTTACCAGCGTCTCTTGGGAAGGAAATTATCATTTTTATCACTCACTCTATTGGAGAAAACATATGGATGTTGTTTTCAGATCATCTTTCAGTCTATGGCAGTGGTCTATACAGAATTAGATTCACTTTTTTACCACCTGAAATACAGGACATTCCGAACAGAAGAACTTGTAAAATGGAACCCRTGCTATACAATTTTGCTGCATTTTCAGTAACAGCTGAGGATGTAGTTTYATGAACTACATAATTTTCAGCTGTTCCTGTAGCTTTTAGAGGGTGAACTGGTAGTACAGCTGAAAGAGATAATTGTTCTAGATAAAACAGGAAAAAAGACTAAACAAAAGAGTAGAAAAAATGGTAGTTTTTTTTTCTACTGAAATACACAGCTTTGTGTATTTTAGAAAAAAATACAAATCAGCATGCTGTAGATTATGCTAAAGGGCTTTGGGCCTGTCTGGATGTCTGTGGGTAATGTGCTGATGAAAGCAGGTTTTATATTATRAAAAATACAAAGGAAATGCCTCAGCCTGTGCTTAGGAATTGATAAAAATGGTGTGAGTAAAAGCAGAAGGATCTTAATGGAACATCACTCTGCTTCAGGGCAGAGCCAGCACGGTGTTTGACCTTTCCTGACAGTGTTTTGTTTTGCTTTTTATTTCCCTCTGTAGTCTGTTCTTAGAACTGTCTGTGATGGAGATCCATAAGGTCTTTAGGCAGTCTACTCACTTTAGAAAGGAGGGGTTTTAATGGCTAACTTAGACTTTGCTTCAATATAAACCTWTTATTGATTTTCTTATTACCGTTGGACAAAGAAAACTATTTATTCCGTTTTTGTAGCTGTCTTCTGTACCTTTTAAGACTGATGCCTTTTAGGYAGCTGTAGTTAAGGTAATTTGGTGTATTTTGTTCTTCTTTTACATGTGTTTATTTAAAGCTTGGTCTATTTCTTGAATAATTTGAGAACTGTATCAGTTAGTCACCATTTTAGGCTGTGATGTTTCAGCTCCATGCACCACTTCATTTAAGGGCTTATTTGGCCCAATTAGGTAGCAGAAGTTTCTTCATAGGTGCCATGAGTAATGCAGATGTATCTTAGTATCTTGTTCTGTTTTCCATGCCATCGTATTGGCATTGGCTAAGTTCCTTTTCTTTATTCAGTTGTTTCTGGCCACAATGCTGTTTTGTAATAACCATTCCCAAATTGCTTCCTTGGTTTTTCAGGTCCTATTTCCAATTGTTCAAAAACCAGGCAGCAAGTGTGCCTACAGCTCTGGCCAGCTTAGTGTTCTTTGCAARTTTGATGAGCCCAGTCTGTTCATCTGAGTCTCTGGTGAAGCTCAAATCATATTTTTGTACTGTGATTATTTACAAGTGTTTCCTTATTTTTTCCAGACTCTTGTACATCTCTCTTATGGGGAATGTTCTTTTGACAGTATTTTTCTAGCTTTCCTTTGAGAATTTTGTGTATTTTTTTTGTCAACAGCATCACTGAAGTTTTGACAGATGCTGCTTCATCTGGATTCAYAAAAGTTATTTACTTGTCATAGGAATAAGATGGATTGATGTGATTTGTTCTTGACAAATCCATGTTGACTGTTACTTACCCTTTTGAGACTCTGTAGATGTTGGCAAATTGGCATTTTTTTCCAGTGTTTTTCTGTGAATGGACTGGAGTTGACTGGATTATAATTCCCTGACTCCTCCTTTTTTCCTTCTATCTAGACAGAATAGACAGAATACCTCCAAGTTTATTTCSCTTGAATTTTGGTACATTAGAATGTTGCTGGGTAACCTGGTAGTGACAGGGTTGTGTTTGRTTGCTTGGGCTGCTCTCTACAGCTGCCTGAGAGAGGCTGTAGCAGGGTGGGTGTCAGGCTCTCCTCCCAAGCTGAAAGAGAGGAAATGGCYGCAAGTTGTGTCAAGGGAGGTTTAGACTGGATATTAGGGAAAATTTCTTCTCTGAAGGAGTTACCACCATTGGAACAGGCTGCCTGGGGAAGTGGCTGAGTTACCATCCCTGGAGTTATGTAAAATAGGGTTTAGTGGTGGACTTGACAGTGTTAGGGAAGTGGTTGGACCTGATGATCCTAAGGGTCTTTCCCAACCKAAATGATTCTGCCAGTTGATGACCCACTGTTGAAGTGTTAGATGTTTCCATAGTGCATAGTGTGTTGCATTTCATACAGTTTCATGCTTYCATAGCTGTCTAAATGAAGTTCTTGTAGGAAGACTTTTAAAAGAAAACCCTCCTATTCAGATTTTTCTTCTCTGAAGTTCTAAAGTGTTGTCAAAATTGGGTTCTTAATGTAGTTACATCATGTTACTTGTTAAATTAAGCTTAGATTAAGCTTATTACTCATTATTCTATTTTAGGAAATTGGTGTTAAAARCTTTTTTAATGTATTTCATTTTCCAGTTTGTCAAATTTGCCAACATTGAAGAAGACACACCTTCATATCACAGACGCTACGACTTCTTCGTGTCCCGGTTCAGTGCCATGTGTCATTCCCGTGACCCCGATCCAGAAATACAAAATGAGTAAGTGTCATTCTGCAGGAATTACTGAAAACTGTTGACACATTAATACTGTGTGTGATACAGCTTTTTTTAAGGTGTTTATTGGACTAGTTCATTCCATATGAAGAAAATGACAGTCTGACTTTTTGAGTAGCACTGAATATTGCAAATCTTAGGTAGTTGGAACTCCTAGGATATTTAGGTGATATTTTATCTTAATAATGCATGTTGAATTCTGTGGATTTTCTCCAGAAAGGAACCACTTATTACTGTAAATGCATGAGTTCCTAACTTACTTGAGATATTAACGAGGCTACTTATATGAAAAGCAAAAGCATATATTTAGTGTGTTCTTTTAGAATTACTCATTAAAACTGTGATTTCTTAAATGTCTGAAGTATGCTCATTTGTGTCAAACTCAAGAGCCTCCATGAGTGGGAATTCTATTTTTCCCATTCTTATGTAAGTGCCACAGTTTGTTTTCCTGCGGCTAACCCCTGAAGGATGTGTTCTTCCCTGCAGCAGTTTTTCTCCTTGTTTGTACATCCCTCTTGTCTCCTGCTTTGTGTGTAATCCTTTTGAAACTATCTCAAAAGATCTAGAGTGAAATTGGGTTCATCTTGCACAAAACTTCGTTCAGAAATAGCTAAGATACAAGCAGCTACAGATTTAGATATTTACAAATTGAAATCGAAACAAAAATAATTACAGAACTTGGTTACCTCTGTAGTTCATCTTAGAAATGTTTAATTCAGGGAATTTGACTGAGCAAGGGCTTGTTAAGTGTTGTCCATACCTGAATCAAGATTTAAAAAATGAGGGGTGCATTTTAAGAGAAATAATTCAAAATTTTAGTAAGGCTTGTACTTATTTCATTTGATAGCTGTACTAGCTTCTGCTTGTTTTCAGGAAGTAAATTCTCTTCCTACCATTTATTACAATGAATAATTTGCTATTATCACTTCAAAAAATAGCATTTTGCTATTCATGTCATTGCACAAATTCTCCTGCAAGCTATTTTTGCTTAATAAAATGGTGACAATAGCTAGCAGCTAGACCAAGTCTTTTTTTGAACTTACGTAATTTTTTTCTTTTTTATTATTTCATTGTTGTTGATTACTTCTCAGTTGATTTCATTCAAATGGTTTTAGAATGAAAGTGGTGGTTCCTTTTGTCCATTAGGCTTTAGTAGACAGAATTATCCTTGGCTTTCCATCTTGTGAATCTTTCAGAAATCTTTGAAGATCTTTTCTGACTAATCCATGGCCTTAATTACAACTTCTAATGGCACAATCACACGGCTGTGCTAGATATTACTTCAGCTGTGTTGTGGTAGCTTCCCATTTTTCTTCAGCTCTGGAATAGGCTGAGATTGTGTGAAGTTTCAACTGATGGGTGGTAGATTGGATAGAGTTGGTGGGTTTTATCCAGGGGACTTTTGTCAGAGGTGATGTGCAAATTTGAGTCTTCATTGAGTAGTGTCACCTTTATCCTTACAGGCCATCTTCTGTTCAGTTGTYTGTTTTGTCAGCTTCCTTACTGGCTTTAAAGGTGTTCAAAGAAAGCATGGGCAATCTTAGTGGTTGGCCAGTTTTCCCAGTTGCTGCTTGTGAGAACCTACTGGAGTTCCACAGTACTTCATTGCTGCTGCCAGAGCCCTGCTGGGTGGTGCTGTGCTGCTCAGCTTCAGTAATTCCTCTTTTCCTTGCTCAGGATCCGAATTGCTGGGATCAGGGGCATTCAGGGAGTGGTTCGAAAAGCTGTTAATGATGAGCTTCGAGCAACCATATGGGAACCCCAGCACATGGACAAGATAGTGCCATCACTGCTGTTCAACATGCAGAAAATAGAAGATATTGACAGGTAAGTGTATTCCTTGTCACTGGTGTGGTTTTTTTAAGCAATCTCTAGGCTGAGTTTTTATGATGGATATCCTTTTTCTTTTCAGTGGAAGCAACAACTCACCTTAACTTGCTGAGGCTCTTTGAAATTGGTAGTGTAGGTTTGCATAATGGTTCTTGTCTTAAAATCTTTTCAACCACATTTATTCACTTGTTCAAGATTCTGTTGGCCTAAAAGTTATTCTAGAAATTATATATCCATATTTTGACTTGATAAAAATCATAAACTCTTGTGTTTTAGTGGATCAGATGCAGAGATGAGTAAGCAAAGGCTTTTAGGTGACTCAAATGATTTTGCTGCTTAGATTTGTTAGAAACTGAGGTTTTAATTCCTTTAGCCATTACTAAGAACTGCTTGTTCTGACTGAAACAGTACTTGGAGTAAGGAATTAAAGTTTTATTTATATGTAAATCACCTTCTCTTTYTTGCTTTCAGTGACTCCTAGGCATATTACTTGCCACATTTGCAAAAAGGTATTCAAAAAGATCTCTGTGACATTTAAGGTTGAGGAGATGCCAACCACCTTACAATTGAAAAGTCACTTTTTTTTGGTCCTTGTTTAAACACTATGTAGGTCTAAAAACCGTTTATTSGTAGCACTGGGAAATTTCTATAAAATGAACTTCAGCAGTGCAAGCAAATGAAATATTAATTCCATGTGCAATCCTGGCTGCTTCAAAACTTGCCTGCTAAGAGGCTCAGCAGCCTTCCTATAACAACAAGCTTTTCATGATTTCACTCAGCTTTCTAGATCTGTCAGTTTCTCTTTTTTTAGTGTGAGTTTTGGCATTTATTTTTCAATTCTTCAGCTTTATTTTTGTTGTGTTATTTCTGACTGCCAGTGCCTGTCTCATCTCTAAAACAAATTTTCAGACCAAATAGCTAAAATCAATAGTTGTCTGTCTGTCCATGCCTTATCTATTTACTGTATATAACTGARGGCCCACACAATATTTATAGAAATATCCACTTGAATGTTACATCTGAAGAGTGAATTGAATAAGAGGGAAAGGTTTCTGAAGCTGCTGTTTGAGCAAGGAGAGCCTGGTTTGCCTTTGCTTACTCTTACAGGGCTTTTAACTGCAGGTGGGCCCTTTCCTTTGGTACTCTTTACAGTGCCCTCAGGCATACACTTTCCTTTTTATAGCAGAAGTAAATTAACTACTGATGGAAAAASTGACTGAAGTAGGATTTGGATTAACCACTTAAAGTGGATCAGTTTATATGTACTGCAGGAATGATTTTTCTCATCTGTGGAACAAGGCAGTAGTAGTGGTAAAAAACCAAATCTATCAAAAGGCAACTTAAATTTCTGAAATCTTGTGCTTGAAAGTTGTCCTATTGAACATGAAAAAAAAAAAGACTAATGATTTTCCTAGTGGTAAGTAGGGGCCTTTTATGATGTGCATATGACAGAAAAGCTGAAAACAGTGTTTTTAAATTGTTACCTGCTGSTCTTAAATAACATTACAGACAATTTCTCATTTTATTTTAAGTGTGACTTCATATTTGTGGAGCACAGAGACATCTTGAAGAGTAGGAGTAAGAAGCATATTGCTCTGGCAGATGGAGTCAAAGCATTATTTGAGAAAGAGCAGAAATTCCAGAAAATACCCCCAACTTAAATCCATAGAAGAAAAACCATTTTTGATTATAGCTGATGTACATATAGGTACTTACCTTGGAAGTCAATGTAATTTTAGCTCGTGGAACTTCACTGCTGACTTCAAGATTATTTTGAGTACATACAAGATGAGACACTTCTTGGAGTTAAGAATTTACTATTTAAATAACATTCTAAAAATAGAATTGTATTTGTGGATGTCATTATTTGTTCATATATCTGAGTGCACATTTTAGTTACGCATCTATCAGATGTTATGTGTATATCTATTTATGTGCATCTCCAAAATAGGGAAGGGATGTATGAAATTAGTAATTCCTTKACTTTGTGACATATTCTTCATAACTGTGGAGCTATACCTGCCAGCCTGATTTCAGGCAGRGGGACACTAGCACTTTATGTAAACTTGACTTCAATTCCTTCTGATACGTCTGTACTGTTCATACAAATTCTGTTTTAGAGGAAAGTTAGAATTTATTTCTTTCTCAGGGTGTGTGAATCACAGTCAAACATTTCTGTACCTACTCTGCTCAGAAGTGGTGGTTCAGTGTTATGTGTCCTGTCTTATCTTTGGCCAGTCCTGGTTTTTTGGCATTTAAGAAGTCTCATGCTTAAGTTGCTGAGTTACGGTGAGCTAGTTTAAGTTAATCACCTGTGATTAGATGCTTGCTATGGAAACTGCTGTACTTSAGTGCATCCTCCTTCCAGTTCCTTGTTGCCACTTCTGGTAGAGTTTACCCACAAAAAAGACAGTAGAGCAGCTACAGGGAGTTGTCCTTGCCTATTTCATTGTAAAGCACATTTTCAGCCCTCTTGTGGTAGTACAAAAGGTTTAGATGCAGAGGAATACTGCTGTTTTTTTCTTAACTGTTGCAGTTGGATTTTTCAGAGGTTTTCTGATATTTCTGTAAAAACCAAGTCAGTGAAACAAAATGAGATACTCATTTGAATCTAGAAACTTAAGAGGCCGTACAAAGCTTTCCTATAAAACTAATGAGAGTATTCAGTATTCGTTGTCTATTATCTGCAATGCCAAGGAATGCTTACTGAGAAATACCTTGAGTTTGGTGCTGTTAAAGTTCAAATAAAATGTTACTCCCACAGATGACACAGGATAATTTTAGACATTTTGATGAAGTCAAAGAGTAACATTTTATACTAGGAARATTCATCTAAAAAAAGACTCCCAAGCAGTGCTGAGAAGTCACCTTCTGAAGGTTTGCATATATAAGCACTTAAAATGTAACTTAYTTTACTTCATTTTAACTGGAATTCTTTCAGACAGGCTAAGCTCTGAGTGCTATGCAGCCTGCTTTCGTCTTTCCTCCCCACTCACCCACCTTTGCAATGCTGTTGTATTTTAGGGAGTCTGTGTCAAAACAGTGGAAATGACAGTCCTACACTGTCTCTTGTACCTTCTCTCCCATCTCCCTAGCTCAGAGTCTAGGCAGTACAGGGGAAGGAAAAAAAGGGAGGATGGGTGGCGCAGCAGTTGATAAAGCTGGAGTTTTGTGGTACTCATGATGGATTATATACAAATTTTCATACCTTTTAAAATTCTAGTCATGCTGCAYTTGTAAAACTATTTCTCCTTATCTAACAGAGTTCCTGAGGCTCTTCTGTTATTAAAATCTGACAAGCTAGCATTGTTGTGATAACTCATGAAACACTGATGTTTCCAGAGGCAACAGGATTTTCATATGGCCARTGTTAGATTTCAGTAGTATTGAAACACTAGAAAATCTTTTGCCATCAAAAGATGTATTACAACTATGATGTTAACATGTCCATTTGACTACTGATATTTCAATTTGCAATTTTCTATAGTGCTCTAAAGCTTTTATGATCCTTAAGTAAACTGAATGCTCTTGGTTGACGCTTTCAAATGTATTGAACACACAAGCTTGCACTGCAGAACTGAAATTATGGTTAAGGGTTTAGTGTACTGGTTTCTGCAGTCTAAAATTAAAGCTGCATAATGTTAATGTAAATGAATGAATCCTCACTTAAGTTCTACAATGTATTTTATGAGAGGGGAAAAAAAAGGTTGCCACTTGTAGATCCAATGACTCTTGGTAAGTAATGGAGGTACCTCAGGGAGAGTTGTTTGCTCGCTTTCTGAAACCTGTGTTCACCCTGTGCCCACAGGGAGGGGCTGAGCAGTGCCCTGTCCATAGTAATGATGGAAGACACTCAGGTAGAGGGTGAACAACTTCTACAGTGTCTATTTAGAGGTAACTGTGTGGGTGATAATGTTCTAATCAGTTCRCTCAGACATTTTTTTTCAACTCACAAGCCATCTGTTTGTGCAGAAGTATTGGAGTTTCATTTAATGCTCACCCACACAGTATGGACTCAGTAGTGGGCAGGTGAATGAGATCATTAATCTGAGCAATATTACTAAGATTCTGTCTGAATTTTTTAGTGGTTTCACAGCCTTTGTTCATTGTTAGCAATACATAGTGTTTTGTCAAAATGTGGTAGGTAATAAGTTAACTGAATATGAACAGCTTTTGTGTTTGCCATATAAATATTTACTAATACCATGGTAAGTACTGAGAACAAATGATGATCTATGGTCCTGCTATAAAASAATAAAATATGTTATTCAGAATTCTGGTTTGATGCATATTTGAAATGCAGTTCTTGCCTAGTGGAAGATTGTGACTCATGAATGTTTTAATACTAAGGATGGATACAATAAAGAAAAGGTGAATATTAGTCAGTAATATAATCAATGCATTTTGTCTTATTTCAGCAGAATAGGCCCCCCATCCTCTCCTACAGTAGGAGTGAAAGAAGAAAATCCTTCTGTGCTGGCTGAGAATTGTTTCAGGGAACTACTGGGACGAGCAACCTATGGAAATATGAACAATGCTGTCAGACCAGTTTTTGCGTAAGTTGAAAATYTGTGGAAGATCTGAAGAGGTTTTCTTTATTTCATCCTCAATTCTATTGCATTAWATTTTTTCCTACTTTTCAGCTAAAAGGTTTCCATGCCCCTCTTTTAATCTTTTCTCTCTCTCCTCTGTCTATAAACATGAAGACAGTTATGGAGGAATGCATGTCCTGCTTTATTGATTTTTACAAGCAAAATGCAGTAATTTACATGAGTTGTTGCTTCAGTTGGCCTTTTTTTTTTTTAATGTGAAACTATCCAGGCTATTCATGTCCTATAGATGAGTGTCACAATCAGTGGAGAGACAAAGTAAGTAAAGTACAAGTAGCACAAAGGAATACTGTGCCCCATAAAGTCACAATTTATGTTTTCCTGCCATTTTCTTCCAGGACCTGTCTTGATATTCTTTGATGAATATCTTTAACAACTCATTGAGGAGTGAGTGGCAGATATGCACACAGCATGCACATTATGCACAAAAACACACAGTACAAATTATACCTCTTGTATTAACACTCAGTGATACCACTGTCAAACCCTGGCTTTTCCTGATGATGAGGAGGTCTGCTTGCTTCTTGTAGATTTTTCAAGGTACATCACAGGTACAGGAAAACATTCTTGTAGATGGCCTAGTCCTTCCCACAAAAATTAAGTACTTTATTTATACACTGAAAGACTTTCAAGCTATCAAAAGCCATTTTCAAGTTACTAGTGTTAACAAAAAAAAGATAGGGTTGGTGTTGAAGGCAGAAAACTTTTGTAACCCCTTGTTTATCCTGAAAAACATTGACTGCAAACAACTGTACCATTCCCTTACTTTCTCTATGTATCTGTTATGCAAACCTGAGAGGATTTCTGTTACAAAGTTGAGTGTTTTATTAAAAAAAACACTCATTCTAGATTTAAAATTTGCATTCCTTCAAAATACCTGTGATCACAGTGAACACCTCGTTACTACAAAGTCTGGATGGACTACTTGGTACTACACTGCAGCTGCTTTCTGACCATTTCTCAATTCTTTTAGTGGGTTTATCTCAAAACTTTATCATCATTTACAGTGGTTTCAGTCTTTTGAATCAGTTTAGTATCAAGGAGGCTTCTTGATAATACAAATAATTCCTGATTCCATAGACTAGAAGTAGTGCTTCGAGTCTAGCTGCCTTTCCTGTGGCTAATCTAAAGCCTATGTCTCTAAAGTTTATTTCCAGCCTATTTTCATGTCCTACATGCTATGACTGTAAGGGACCAGTTGATTCTGTGTGCACAGCAGCATGCCACATGCTGCATTTATACACTGAAATGAGTAGATAATGACCAGTTATCTCCTCTATGAATAGTCTTTGTAGTCACCATTTTTGTGTTCTGCTTTGAGGACAAATTGCCAAACGTGTCTTTTTAGAAATGACTGCTGTAAAGGTTTAGTATTTTTGAAGAACAAGAGATGCAGAAAATGCAATTTCAAGCTGTTTTTCCTAAACAAAGAGGGAGTGCTCTATCTAATGAGCTTCACTTTGTGAATGACAGAACAGAGTGGAAGTTTGAGATAGAGAGTCTATTGCACTTTATTGGATTGAAAAACCTGACTTAGCTTCTGACTAGGAAACAGCTTCTTCTAACAATGTTTAGCTCTTTCACAGGTTTTAAGGAAACTCTGGAAATACAGATGGGCCTCTTATTACAATGCTAGCATGAAGGTGCACGTTCAGTTCCTCACCTGAAGGTTTACTTCATGTGATGCTGTAATATCAAGCAACATGCTGCCATTTCTTTGCAGAACTGAAAGAGCAGTGCTGCTTGCGTCATGGGGCAGGGTTTATTCAGTGATTGAGGAGTTTAAATATAATGAAGATTGTAGAAATCTGAAGTCGGTCTCCTTGTATATGTTTGGATTGACATTAATTCTCCTTGTCTTAGGCAGAAAATCTCTGTGGTTATGTCTGCATGCAGTAACTAGAAACTCTCAAATAATAATTTGCAATAAAATCTTACAAATCAATCTCACTAATTGCTTAATGAAAGTCAAAAAATGTTACATTAATATTGCCTGAAAAAAAATTTCCGTTGTTTCAACAGTCAGAAGCTATTGAGACATACTTAGCATGGATTTGCAATGGTGAATAGATTAGATAGATTCAGAGAGATCAGAAATCTGGTGAAACTTTCCAAGTGTGACAGCTGCGTTTCCGTTATTGTCAGTTATCACATCACGTGTGGAGGGGTTTGGAATCTTAACAGACTGGTGTTCAATATTCTTTCAGCAAACATGATGCGTGAGCAGAATATTTTACATATTCCCATACATGCATGACTCAGTAATGCTTTCTGATCCTCGGTACCAATTTATCATTATTACTTTAAGGATTACTTKTATGTGTGGCACTGAGGAAGAATTCAGGGATCATTAGTGGCTCTCTCCCCAGAAACTTGCATTATTGGTTCTGCTGTTCCTTTGAAATTGAGAGACCCAGTTGTGCATTTTTGCTACATATGTGCAGSAGATCTCCATGGAAGGCAGAGTTTGGCATTTGTTAATCCAACTATAGAATCTTTTGCAATCTTGAGTAGATATTCTTTATTGAAAGAAATGTAATTTGAAAAAAAAAAAAGGAGTTAAGGTGTGACTTGATTTTAACTGAAATAAATGCACCATACTAAAAATACCCTTTTACTGTCTTTTGCAAAAACAAAACTACATTTAATACACTTGTTATGGTCAGTAAAATACATCACCTACAGGAATCTAATCCTGCTGTCCTTAGGAGGAAAATTCCAGTATACAAAGTATGCTGCCCACTGAGCTGTTGKACAGAGCTTTAGCCAAGTCTATCGTCTTCCCCCTGCTGTCTTCCCAGCAGTTCATCTAMCTGAAGTAGCTGATACTTGGCCTTTCTGGCATTATAAAACTGTRTATCTTGTTCAGAGAGGAATTTTTTGTTTGTTTGTTAATGTGATATGGGATGCAGTTGACCATAATCTGCCTGAATGGATTTTTGGGGCAGACGAATAGGAACTGTCAAGGATAACAGAGAACACAATGCCCTGAAAGATTAAAGGATCAGTTCCAATCCAGAGAAGATGGTGGAGAGTAGGATTTTCCATTCAATGATACCTGTGCACAAGAAAAGCAGCTACTCCCATTAGGTACTCAAGTTGGATATTTAGTAATGTAAATCTGCTGTTATCTTGGCAGGCAAATACCTTTAAAATTCCTGGCATTCTTTCCTGTAGGGATTTCTGTTAAAGGTGTGTGATGTGTCAAGATGGGAGAACTTTTTTTTAATCTCTGCAATAGAATGCAGGATAATTTAGGGCATAGGAGATGCTTTGTGTCATCTGGTTTAATCAGCCTTGAAGGAGACCTGTGTACAGGTGACTGGGCTGGGAGCAGCTGCCCAGTGAGGGAATTGAGATCTCCAGATTGTAGGCAGAGTAAGTTACAGCATCCAGCCAGTCCTCCTGTATTCATAGTGCTGGCTTCTTTCACCTCCAGAGTTTTTCAGTTTGTTGTTTCAAGCAACTTTATATTTCCTAAGTTCTTTGAGCAAAGGGAGAGCAGTAATGATTCTGTAGCTGAGATACCTGTTGAGGAACAGAACTTAAATTCATCTTCTGTTACAAAGTTTTTTTGTTGATTTGGCATATTTGCTGTTCACTGGTGAATTTGTTTGTGGATTTGATTTTTTTAAAACCTAAATCATACCAATTAAAATGCATCCAAAGTTACTTTTTCTTCAATCTTCTAGACTGAAAAAACACAGTTATTTTTTAATGCTTTTTCAGGGACGCAAATCTCTTTTTTGCAAAAATCTGTGTGCCCTATTCATAGCTTTCAACATTTCTGATTAAGCAGAATTTCTTGTATTTGCTTGAAACACTGATAGATTTTTTCTCATTTTTGGTTCCTACTCCATTTAAAGATAAACTGGTACGTTTTTTGGGGATTTTGTTTTGATCTTTCTTGCAGTAAGTGTTGAAATGCTTCAGAGTGTAAAGGCATATACACACAAAGAGCAGCTCTTTCTTGTTTTCCATATATTTTATTTATGAAACCACCATGAAAACAAAAATATTTCTCAGAGTTTCTATTCTGGATGGGGCATTCAGCCCTAATTATTTGCAGCTTGTAGTTCAAAACARCTTATTTATCCTCTGTAAAGTATAAATTTTCAAGGTGTTACAACCTTCAGCAGATCCCTTTCATGTAAAAAAGCATCTAATGTCCCAGCACTCTGTGTGGAAACAGTGTATTCTTAACTATATATGTTTGATGTAACTAGGTTTCTGAAATWTCCAGAGCAGGAATTTCTTTTCAGCCAAATGTTTTTTGATCATATCTAAAACCTAGAAAACACGTACTTTTCTGAAGTTCTAAATTTCTCATAAGTTATTGTATAGAAGTTTTGTGTTAGTAAGTAATCCCTTTGAGGTGAATTTTGAGAAAATTCGTAAGATACCATTTGTTATATCTATATAATATAATTTCTTCATTATGTCTTAATTTTTGCTTACAGGCATTTAGACCATCATAAACTATGGGATCCTAATGAATTTGCTGTTTCCTGCTTTAAAATCATCATGTATTCTATACAGGTAGGATTTTCTCCTGTTTTTTTTTTTTTCCTTGCATGCATGTTTCAAGGACTTGAGAGAGGTTTCAATGCTCTTCTTACAATGCTGATGGTAGACAGTAGATGAAGTCAAAGAATCCAAAAGATTGCAGGGAAGGTGGTGGGGTAGTCCTTCTCCAGAACAAGGAGCAGGGTGCTGGTGTGACATGGTGCTTGACAAAGAAATCTCTCAGGTTGGTTATTTTTCTATGCCAATACAGCTGTGCTGATTTTCCAACCCAAGAGACCAACTTCACATGCAGCTGTTGTGCTGAGGATTTTTAATAGTGGATAACCTGTATTGTGGCCTTAAGCTGAAGGAGGGAAGGTAAAGATTGGATATTAGGAAGAAATTCTTTACCTGAAGAGTAGTGAGGTACTGCAACAGCTTGTACAGGGAAGCTGTGGCTGCCCCATCCCTGGAAGTGTTCGAGGCCAGGTTGGATGGGGCTTTGAGCAACCCGGTCTAGTGGAAACTGTCCCTGCCCATGGCAGGGGACTTGGAACAAGATGGTCTTGAAGATCTCTCTCAACTCAAGCCATTCTATGGCTCTCATTGTCTGCTGTAAACCCCAAAGTATTATTCTTTGATTGCATCAAACGCAGATGTCCAGAAGATAAAAGTGTAAAATTCCAGGTTTGTGGGAAAAAGCTGAGTTTTCTGACCATTTACATAAATTGTGCTGAATTCTTTGAACTGCAGTTAGCTGAGTGAAGGACAATTTTATGCTTCCTCTGTGCTTGCAGATGTTCCTGGATATTTTAAAAGACTCTTTTGTACGCTGGGCTGGCTGAATGAACCTGTATTTCTTCATCTCTCATGGCAGTTTTTTGAATCCATRTTTAGTCATGAATTGATTGTACGTCTGATAAGTTTCTGAATGAAAATGTTGCAGAATGGGAACATGGTCATGACCATAGCTGAGTGATGTATGAGCTTATTCTTGTTAAAGTCACAGATGAAGATTTTCTATCTGTTTTCTTAATAGGCACAATATTCCCATCATGTAATACAAGAAATCCTTGGACACCTTGATGTCCGCAAAAGAGATTCACCACGAGTTCGTGCTGGCATTATTCAGGTTCTTCTGGAAGCAGTTGCAATTGCAGCTAAAGGATCAATAGGTAAGTTGTATTAAATTAAAGACATCAGGTCAAAGGATAAATTTGCAGGGTAGTGCTCATTTTCACTTTGATTTCAGACTAATTGGAAACATTTTGAAAAGGTTTTGTGTATAATTTTTTTTTCCTTTGTGCTGATAAATGCTTGAAATCTTACTTGGTTTGCAATTACTCTAAGCATATACACTTGGTTATTTGACTCTTATATAATTCTTTGCGTTGAAAAAATGAGTGAAAAATTGTGAAAGGCAGATATTCCTGTTTGGAAAGAAATCATAAAGTCTGAGAGAACTGTGTGTCACTACAAAATGTCAASAGCACTGTCACTTTGTGATACAGCTGTGACCTGAATATTGTAGGTGTAGAATGATCTTTGAGAAATGTTTCCTTATTGACTGTGAAGAAGGTGAAATAATGTCATTTAAAATTAGGATAGTTCCTTGAAATAAGAGTAGTTGTGAAGAGATGCACACTCTAGTGTTCTTTTCCTGATGTTCTTTGRTGTCCTGCTGAAATAATATTGTTTTGCTTCATTAGTTTGAGCGTGAATGTGTCCTTCCTCTTTGTATGAGACCCACTTGCGTGCACAGACTTGTGAAATCTTTTACCATATGATGAAAAGAGCTCATGATTTGATCCAATGTATAGAACTGGATTTTAGTAGCACGTTTTGAAATAACTGAAGTTCAGGGGCAAGTACCTGCCGTTATAAATCCATTACTGATGCTTAATTTCAGCAACCACTTCTGTTTTGTATCTGAAACTTGCATGGTGAGTGGACTCTGGGCTGTTTGCACTCCCCTTTCCCACAGGACAGGGACAATGTAGAAAGAAAGTGGGAAGTTTCATGGATCAAGATAAAGACAGTTTGATGGGTGGAGCAAAAGCTGCATGCACAAGGAAAATCAGGTTACCTCCATCCTGACCAGMCCCAGTAGGGGATTGTAATGGATTATGCATACATACCTGACTGTATTTCCTGATTCCAAGTTAATTTCTAAAGTATCAAAGTGTAGGCACACCTCAGAAGTTTTTCTCTAGTCGTGATGCCTCAAACGCTGTAATTCACTKTGTTCTCTTCATCATCCGACTCTCACTACTTGTGAAAATGGATTGAAAATCCCAGTTTTCATTTTCTTCAGACATCTACCCCTTGACAAGTGCAATCACTGTTATTTGTTGTTTCCAGGCCCAACAGTTCTGGAGGTTTTTAATACGTTGTTGAAGCACCTGCGCATCAGCGTTGACTTTGAGCTGGGYGACCGGCGCAGTTCCTGTGAAAGCACCACTTTAAGCATAAGCTCCAAGGAGAGTGATGAGAGGATTGTCCAGAATGCAATTATTCAAACAATTGGTGAGTAATACAACTGACACAAGCTCACTTAAAATTTCTCCCCTTTTCCCTCTTCCCCATTGAGATGATATTGGACTGACTTGAATCATGAAGGAATATTGGTGGTGTGGAATAAGTGTGGTTTCTCTGGTTATGTTTGCCTCTCATTCTCAGGCTTGCTTTATGTGTTTGATTTCTGAAAGGTTTTTCTTTTAAATGTTAACTGAACATATAGCCAAGAAGGTTATGAAAATTAAAAATGCTGGTGGGCTTAAAATTAATTTTAATTATATTATTATGTAGCCCTTGAAATGTCAAAATCTACCTTTGGTACAGAACTACAATTAGTCCTTCTATGAAAATCACTGCAAACAGTTGTATACAGTAATACATTTTTTTATAGGTAGTGCTTTAAAATTGATAGAATTGAATGTTAAACATAGTAGCAACAATGACACCTAATGGCCAGTTGTGCTACCATGACTTAACTGAAGTACTTTAATGCATAGCACTTGAAATTATTTTCTCAACAGTGTCTCCTCCTTTTTTAGATTTTCCCTTTATGACAGTGATGTTATATATTGGGGTGCATTTATGATATGTATTCCTATTCTTAAAAAACAAGGGAGATGTTGCTTAAATGTTGTTCACTGATCTGTACCTTCGCTTGCCTTGAAGAGCAGTAACAAGTATATAGTAGATTATTTCTCACCATTTCAGAAAAACTCCCAAGTTAAAATGTTCAACTCTCACAAAAAAAAAAAAATCCCAGATACCCCACAAACCAACATTTTAAAGTGAAGCTTCTTTTTGCTGAATTTAATGTTATACTATTTCATAGTAATAAARTAGACTATCTGGAGTTGGAAGGGACACATAAGGATCATTGAGTCCGACTCTCTGCTCCTCCCAGGACTGCTTCAGCTAAACCATGTGCCTGGGAGCMTTGTCCAGATACTGCTTGACCTCTGTCAGGCTTGGTGCTGTGACCACTTCCCTGGGGAGCCTGATCTAGTGGCCAACCTTCTTTTCAGTGAAGAACCTTTTCCTAATGTCCCATCTGAACTTCCCCTGATGCAATTCCAKCCCATTTCCTCATGTCCTGTCACTGGTCACCAGAGAGAAATCATCACCTCCTGTTTCACTGCCCCCCTTGAAGGTGTTTGATGTTCTTAGACTGAGGCACCAAAGCATGGACTCRAGGGAGGGGCTGCAGCAGTGCAGATGGGACAGTCACTCCTCAGCCAGCTGGTGATGCTGTGCTTGGTGCRCCACAGGGCATAGTTGGCTCTTTTGCCTGCCAGGACACACTTGATTCACACTGGACTCGCCMTTAACCCAAACCCCCTGCTCTGATTCCTTGGGGAATGTTGGGAATAACAGTGTTAGCTCAGTTCCCTGGGTGTGCTGGCACAGCTATGCCCACTGCTGTGCTGTGCTGCCCTAAGAGCAGGGCCCAGCCTGCAGCTGGCACTTGGGTGGCAGCTGTTCCCTCCCACTGGAGCTGTGTCTGGGCAGCTGCTTCACTTGCAGAGCTGGGAGAGGACAGGGTCTTCTGGGAGTGGAAACCATTCCTCCCTGGTGGAGCTGGCAGAGCTGCAGTGCCCTTCCTGCACTGCCAGCTGAGGCCAGCACTCCCTGAGGGATACTTGTAAAACGGGGGAGGTGTGTGTGCCTGACATTCCTCCTGGCCCTGCCCAGGTTCCCTCAGCCATTGTGGCTCTTTCTGCTACCGTGAGGTTCCCCTGGTCCAGGAACCCTCCCTGTACCCCATGCTGGAGTGCTCCTCTTCCCGTGGTGCTGGCATGGAAGCTGCTCACCTCATCACTCCCCAAAAACAGCAACAGTCCTAAAATACTTGTATGTCTCTGTCCCCTCACTTGTAATATTTATTGGGGACTTAACACACAATAGTAACTATACTGTGTGCCATGAGAAACACTTCCAGTTCCTCACTAGGTACAAGTTAATAGACTCCAGATATTTAATCTTTAAATTGTATATTTAGAGGAGGATAAAACCATGTTTTAATGTTAAAAGATGAAAGTATTATGAAAAAGACTCACTAAAATCATTCAGCAAAAATAAATGCAAGATTATGCCCTACAACAAGTCATATGTTTATTCTTCATCTATTTTGACCTGTTAATATATTCCTTGTATTTTAAAGGCTTTTCTTATAAAGAGAAGGGCCCTATATCTCTTTTTCTTCTGCAATTCCTTTCTGTTTTTATTTAGGATTTTTTGGAAGCAATCTTCCAGATTACCAGAGATCAGAGATTATGATGTTCATTATGAGCAAAGTACCTGTTTTGGGAACAACTTCACAGTCGCTGGATCCTAGTAACCTTGGGTTTGTATATCCTGTATTTTTAAATTTCAAATTAAAAATCTAGATTTTAGAATCCTGATAAATTAAGGAGTAAAAAATATTAAGGAAAGTGAAACGCATATTCTCACTCCTTAGGGGCTGCATTAAATACTACGCAGAACCAAGACAAGCTCAGTGTCAACAATATGAAATCAACCTACAGACATTGWACTGATAAAAATTAGCTGATTGGAAGGGCATTAATTTTTCACTAAAATGCTCTTTCTCTCTGCATTTTTACAATTTTTTCTGAAATATTTACTTTATGGTTGTTAATTCCATAACTTTTTATATGTGGGCTTTGAGAATGAGAGGAATTCAATTATAAATTGCATAATTTACAAACTATTTTTAAGGTTTATTCTTTTTTTTTAAATTCTGTAAAAGTTGACTTCAGATTAAGAAATAACTGGAGAAATTCCAGTCAATTTTGGATTTTTCCTATGTATTTAGAAATAGGAAAAAGTTATAAGTGGGTGGACTTAATAAACCCACAATTTAAAAGTCACCCTACACTGGATACTCTTCCTTGTAACAGGAATAATTTTGTTTGAAAGACTGTATTTCCTCAGTATGGAGAAGTCACTGAAAGGGCTGCAGCTGTGCTTTCCAGATGTGCACAGACACTTTGCACCACAAAAGTGATCCCCTAATAGATTAAGTAGGAAGTCATTGTCATTCTCCASCTTCTTAGAGCTTTTCATACAGTATCCTTGCAGCATGGGATGCTATTCCATGGAAGATACAAGTCTGTGCCAGGCAGTTGTCACTCATTGTGGAGGTATTTCAAGAACCAGTCCATATGAAATTCTCTGCTTGGATTAACAGTTGGGGGTGGTGGTTGTTTTTTTTATAACTGTATAATTTTCCATTTATGAGATTCTGTGTAAACATGTATCTGAGCAGTGTGTTAGTATGATGTGCATGTGTCACTCTGAGCAAAGAAAGCTTTCTGATTGCTGATAAAGTCTGGCATTATGTAGAATTTTGGTTTCAGCTACCCAAGGCATTTGAATGATACAGACAGCCAAGTTTGTAGCCCATTAAGGTAGAAGCTTCCACTGTTACATAGGGGCCAACTTTCGTGAAGAGGGTTGATCTTCCTTTACACTGTTTAATGGAGAAAATGGCTTGTASTGTTTTTACTTTCCTGAAAGAATCTCTGTGAATGGAGCAATTTATTCCAAATGCACTTTTATCTCTTAAGACCTTGCAAGAATAGTGACTGTATACCTTTAGCTATTTGGCTACTTTTAGTACCTGCAGGATGGAAATRAAAACAGATGAAGAGCAGGTCAAGTAGTGTTTCATGTACCTTCCTTTGATATGAAAGCTGAGGAATCTTTCAGTTTTTCTTACTGATTTTGCCAATAACTTTTTTCCAGTCTYAAAGTTTTGGGGCCTGGCTTAAAGAAGAAATGTCTGTGATTCTTAGAAGACTCAATTGCATTTTAGTYCAGAACAAATTTTCAGTGTTGATGYTTGTGAACATAACAAGCTATCAAGCTTGTAGTGGTCAAACATTTTAGAGATTTCTGAGTAAAACATRAAGATTTATACCTCCTTCACATATACAATTTTAATTTTTTCTTCAACCGAATGTGCTCCATTTTATAAGCCTTCCTGAAAATGTGTCTTTCAAAAACATTTAATTATTGCAACTGAGTTGGAGATACTTTATCTGTGATCATCCAGCATCCCTTCCAAGACTGCTGTATTCACTTGTCAAAAATGGGAATAAYGTCTAGAGTAGAATAATATTTCAAAGATGTGCAAGAAAAACTAATTTGCAATTTTTTCTTCCAATTGTAGAGATTTGGGAACGAGGAGGATYCAAATCATGTTATTGAGATCTTTGCTTATGGTAAGCCTTTTGTGATCAGTATAAAATGTTTTAAACACACAGTGTTTCACTTTATATATATATATATAAAAAAAGTACAGTATAACAACACTGGAAATAAACATATATTCATATTGTGAAAATATACATAATGTGAAAAATATTCATAATGTGAAAATAAACGTATATTCATATTGCATAGACCTGTAATTCTATTGTGTAATACTATGAAAGCATTTTTCCAACTTACATTACAAACAGAACAAGAAATACATCTCCACCTCTTAGAGTGCTTCAATGAATGTCAGTTATAGTTGGATCTGCAGATCCAAAAGAACATCCTAGAGTGGGTTGAGTTCTGCCAGCAATACTGGCAATRTCAAAGTGAAATCACTTTTATCTCTGAGCCTGGAAAAGTGGTAATTAGTAGAATGGCCAATATTTTTAAAACCGTAGGAATGGATACCTCAGACACAGTTGTTCTTTCCTTCCTAATGTTTCCCAAATTTCTTGTACGGTGTGATKGAATTTTTTATCACAAATACATTTTTCAGCTGTAAATCTTCAAAGAGTWTTTCTGGAAATAAACCCAGATGGTAAAAATCAGAAAGTGGGTAGTAAAGGAGGCTCTTGCCAGTAGAATCCTGGCCTGTTTTTTTTGCAGAAGCTGAGAACTGTTTAGTCACTCAAWTAGGGGAATTATTTCACAAACTAAAGCAGAAGAACATCCTCCTGGAAAATGAGTTTTTGTCTCTGCTTTGGCATGAAACTCATGTATGATGTTAGGCAGATAGGTTAAACCATTCTTGGCTTGTCCAAATCTGAAATCTTACTGGTTTGCAGAAGAGCTGGGCATTCAGAGTTACAATTTAAGGATAGAAAACTTGTTAGGAAGGACCTCAGACGGTCATTTTGTACATTGCCTTCATTAAACATAGACTCAGGTATGTCTAAACTGTTCCTGACAATATACATCTCACCAGTATTAAAATTCCATTRAAGCAGGTAAGAATTGTTCTAAGGGTTTTGGGTGCTACATAGCCTGTAAGTATGCTTTAAGGCAGTCTGAGTGTACATGTGGAAGGGATTTAACATTTTGCTCACTCAATTTTGGTTTGCATCTCTTTTAGAATRTGGAAGTAAAACCCCATCATGGCACAGAGGTGTGAAAGTCATTGTTMTGATGCTTAATAAATTAGTCATTGATAAATATTGTGGAAAAAAATCCAGCATTGTACATCATGTATTCTTTACAAAAKAATAATATTTAAGAATAATTAGTCTGTTGTCATACACACACAGGCAGACAAGTTAATGCTGTATAGGCAGTTGAAATCTGTCACTTCATTAAAAGTGTGCACTTAGATTTGCAGCCTTGCTGTTAGTAATATCAGTCATTTTCCATGACTGATTGATTGATCAGATACCTTCTTGTCCCTTGGTGCTCCTGTCAGCCACATCCCTGTGAAGTCCTCAGCTAAGCTGGGGGCACTGTGCTCACTCAGGTTTAACCCAGAGCACCAGGGACCACCCAGTCACTCACTCACCCTGCCCCAGGGGCATGGGGAGAGAACTGGGACAGCACCAGTGAGAGAAGTGGGTTGAGATGAAGACAGTTTAGTAAGTAAAAAAAGGAAACCAAGAAAAACAAAACCAACAAACGAAAAAAGAAATATTAATAAAATAAAACAAAATCCCAGCTGCTCACCACAACCAGCTGATAGCTAGCCCAATCTCTGAGCAGTAGCAGCCCTCACAAATTGCCTCCTGTTCTGCTGCTGAACATGGCACATTTTAATATGGGGTATTCCTCTGGAGSTGTGTAAGCCCTGCTCAGCAGTAGCCAAATCTTCTCTGTGTTACCAGCGCTGCTTTGGTCACAAATCCAGAGCTCAGTAGCACATGTGCTGCTGTCAAGGAAATGACCTATCCCAGCCAAAACCAGTAAAACACAGATTACATGTAAAAACTGTGAGGGTATGGAATATATATAAATTGTTATGTAAGCCTTGGATTAAAATACTATTGCATTATTATAATTAAATTTGGATAATTTTGCTCCCCTCATCCTCAACAGGTTATATGTACTTTGTAAAATATTTTGAGATTGTAATRTTCTGGTAACCTCCATTTTAAGGGATGGTAAATTTTAAATATTTCTGGCTGCTGTAGATGTTCAGCTAATTAAAATTCAAATTAGTAATTAGGTAGAAGTTTATTTTTCTTTGTGTACCTGCAGAGTTTGCTTTAGTTAAAGGTAACTGAATGAGACAAGTCAGAGATAGTATTAATTTTTAAAATAACACTATGGCACCAGATTTCTAAGGAAGTAATATTTGGTTACCTCATGTTTTGCAATAAAATAGTATCCAGAAATCTTTGAGGTGTAYATATAGGCCCTGATTTCTCATTTTTTATTTCACATGAGCTTACTCTACCATATGAGAACACCTCGTAACCTGAAACAGAAAAATCTCTATTGTAATTATTGATTGGACTTCCTATCATCTTCTTTTCATGCCCTGCAACTTTTCATAGGCCATATAACAAAACCAAATCATAAATCATACCTTTATTTTTTAATTCRGTGTGTGTTTTTAAAGAAAGGATCCTGAAAAATCCTTTTAAYGTGAGTGACTTAATTTGAAAATGTATGCTGATGTCCTTCCAAATTCATACTGTCAGGAATTTTCAAAATTAATAAAAAAATTCACTTTGAATCTACCTTGCAGATGCCAAAGGAATCCCACTAAAAAGTGACAGCTGTGATTAATTCTTACAATGCACTAATGCCACATGAATTTTATTTCAAACAATGAACAGGTGACTTCAGGATACAAAGCCACAACAATAAGTAATGCACTTCCTGCCCCCTTTCTGGACCCGTTGCTGTCTCCTTCRCTCATGGAGGACTCGGAGCTGAGGCAGCTGGTGCTGGAAATCCTGCACAACCTCATCGATCGGCACGACAACAGAGCCAAGCTCAGAGGGATCAGGTACTGCTCTTCATTTATGGCCTGCTTGAAATTCCAGTGCATTACTTGAAGGACAACTACTCGTGATTTTTAAATGTTTTTGCTAATATGAATTATTAAKGTACTGTTTTGGTAAATGCATGGTGCTCAGTGTCTTTTATTCATGGCAAGAGTTTCACATGTAAACCTCAGAGCACAGTACCTTAAAGAACCATTACAAGTATCATAATTTAGCCATGTAGAAGACAGAATTTAATTTTTATTTTTTTATTATTTTTATTTTATGTAGATAAAAAATACATGATTATCTTAATTCTCTTTGTGGTTCTTCGTCTTCAACTGAAATTTGAATATCCTTGTTAAGCATGGATGTAATAAAATGGGAATTGGGTCGAGATCTGTTTGAATAGTTCCTGTATTCCACATTCTCTTAATTTCCAACTTTTTTTTTCCCTGAAACAACACATCTCTTTCATTTGTAGAATAATACCAGATGTTTCTGATCTAAAGATAAAACGAGACAAGATTTCAAGGCAAGACGTGAGCTTCATGAAAAAGGTAGTACAATGAAACATCACTTTTCTATCTAGAAATAAGTAAGTGAACCAGTGGTTTTGCTTTTCTTCTACAGCTGTGGTTTTGCAGCAAGTCACAGAGATCAGTTTCAAATTATTGTAATCAAGTTACAGTGATTTCAGTGTTGAGGTTCTCTGTAGCATCCCGTGAACCAGATATTTGAAAGATGATTCCATGCAGTACAATTTTAATTTATGTCTTCAGTTAAAACCTTTATATGCATGAAATTAGAACAGCATATGTCAAAACCATGATTCAGAAAAGACCTCCCTGTTGTTAGATCYCTGCACAGCATTTAATTTTTGCTCAATAGCAGTTTTTCACTAGTTTGGCTTTTAATTTTTGCTGTACTTTTAGAAATTTTGTATTTAGAAATCTCTTTACAGCTGTGGTACAGGGACTTACGTTTTAGGTAAAGATGTCAAAGAAAGTTAACTTTGCACAAAACAGCTATCTTCTTAAAAGATTGTGTTTACAGGACTTTGTAGCAGGTGACTTCTCAGTATATTTGCTTCTAAAGAAAAATGGGCTTTTTCCAGATAGTACTTAAGTGAAGTGAAATTGCTTACAGTAGACACCTTGGGTTTTATGTGGGAAAGATACATAAAGCTKTTACTGTGCTCAGTCCTTCCTGGCTGTGGTTTATCTGCATAGGTATGTAAACAAAAAACAGAAAATACTGAAGTAGGCCAAAATACTGCATGTAATAATATGCAAACTAGGGTTGTACAGCATTCAAGTAACTGCAAGATAAATGTTCTTGCTATAAGTTAGTCCAGTTAATATTCTTCCAGTACATGTACCACTGGAATAATACAAATATAAAAAAATACTCCAACATTGGCAATTATTAGTAATGTGTCTTAAAAAGTGAATTAAATTTTAATCCATTAATTTAATATCTATGATTTAAAGCAATTTGGATAGGATGTATTTTGCTAGATGAAAGTTGTAGCTGTCAAACTAAATATTTGAATTGTTAATATTGATCTGAAAAAAAGGAAAGAAGAGGAAAAGAGATTCTTCGCAGGTCAAGGAAAGAGCATACAGACTTCTAAAATATATATTAACCCTGGGAAATGAAGTCAGTCAGTGATTATCTGTGTGATACTATTACTCACCTGGTATAGATGTGCATGTTAGCAGCCTGCTCCTCCCAGATGCTCTGCATAATCAAAGGGATGAGGCATCTCCAGAAATTCATTAATATCTGGACGGCCCTTTGGGCTTGTTTGATGCTAATGGGGATCCTGAGGCAATTCTGTATCACACCCRAGGTGGAATGGAACCAAACACAGGCACAAAACTCATTGTCTCAGATCAGTTGCTCAGTTTATATCCTTCCTTTCTTTGAAGGAAAATATTTAACTTCTTGCATTTTCCAGTCTTCTAGAAAGATACATATTGAAAAAATCCACATAATCATTTCTTTTCCAATTTAAATGCAGTTCTTTATTGGTGGGATAAAAAAATTCATTACTTTTATTTTCCAAATATACTGGGTCTTTGAACCACTAACATTTATTTTGTAGTAGCTTCTGTGCTTTGCTGATAGCTGTGTTTCCCTTTTTTCTCAATACAATGGGGATTTGAGTAACTCTTTGATTTTAGAAGTAATGAAAAAACCACAATGCCATCATTATTTCTTAAGTAAACATGTCTTGTTTGAAAAAGAGAGGTTGAAAATCACTTTTCTTCCTCCTTCTAGAGCTGAATTAATACATCTAGAGTTAGTCTTTACATCTTGAAAATTATTTGTGTCARGTGATAGAGAYTTGTTACCCCCCTGCAGATTAGGAATGCTGGGRTGGTACTGAGCTCTCTGTTCCATAAAACACCTGCTGCTTATCCTGTATTTCTTGTGTTTGCATTTTTCTTTTGTGTTGATGTAATGGTTTCTTTACAGAGATTTGGTTAGGCACAGCGTAATGAGAAGAAAGTCACTTTTGAAGTGGAGAGTTTTTCATTAAATTACCTGTGTTCTTCACTAGAGCTGCAGCCTCCCTGCACATGTCAGTAAATGAGCCCTGGTCACCTTCTGAAACACCTTCTAGCAGAATTTTTTCTTGGTTTGCTGTTTGAGGGGAGTTGCTTAATGAACAAATTTGATGTCTTCACAAGGATAACAATCTTGGAGCTCATCAGTTCTTGAAAATGAGTTCCTGAAATGTCTCAAATGTTCTTGAAAAATATTTCAAGATTGCTTTTTGGTTTCTCCTTTTCATAAATGGGCATTTTTTTCTAATATTTCAACAGGAAATTAATTCTAACATCTGATACTGTGCAGTAATCATGCAGTTCTCTGTATCATCTTCTCTATCTGTACATTCGTGCATAAAATAGAACAGTACAGTSTTTATAAAGAAGCTATTATTAGAAACTTGAGGTCTGCTTGATTAATCATGTGCTTGTTTCTCTATGTATGTGTACACCATGTATTTTATCCTTTTTTTGGTTTTTTTTTTTTTAATTCTCAATTGATATAGCATCAAAGTTGGACCTGTTTGGAGTAGGAAGTTGGACCAGAAGACCTTCAAATATCCTTTCTTACCTAAATTTTTCTATTATTTAATACCCATTTTCCCTTTTATGTCTTTTATAGCATGGTCAGCAGTTGTACAGACACATCTACCTAGGCTGCAAAGAAGAAGACAATGTCCAGAAGAACTTTGAACTYCTGTTTACATCTCTAGCTCTTACCACAATAGAACTGGCCAATGAAGAAGTGGTTATTGACCTCATTCGATTAGCTATTGCCTTGCAGGTATGGGTCTGTGTTGGGTTCATTGACTGACARTTCAAATGTGTAATTGGAGATGTGAAGAACTGGGGGGTTTTGTGTATTGATCTTCAGATTGGGAATCCCATAATTTGGTCTGGAATTGATTGATCACTAAGGAATTGCACTTTTTACGTACCACTTACTAATGGGGAAACTTCATCTAATCGGTTTTGTAACAAACTTCCACAGCCCATGCTGTTCAGGAAGAACAGATGTGGAAACTTGTTGAAACATTTATTAGAATCACTGATACTCATTAGCAGATTGACAAGGTGTTCTCTCAACCTRTGATCTTGTGTTCTGTATAAAATGTATGGACTGTCTGCACCCAGGATGAAAACTATTGTATAATTACTTGATTGGTTGGGAATAGTTACTAAACCACTCTGTTTAGTCTTACCTTAGRGTAATATTCTGTCAGTGTTTTAGGCTTTATTCCTTAACATTTCCGTAGTAGGTTCAGATATTAGCTCATACTTGCATACAGTCCTCAGGGAAACTGGATAACTTAAGCTTATCTGTGTTGTAATCAAAAATAAAGTACTGCTAACATGTGCCCTGGAAATTTGATGAARTCAGGCCCTGTATTCCCAGTATATTCTTATTCCTAAATGTGCAGCTGTATTATAAAATATCTGAAATACAGTTTGCATTCTTAATTTTAAAATATGTAATTGAACCAAATCCTTACTTGGTGGGAATGACATTAGGAGTTTTATTAGAGCAAAAATAATGCAATCTGAATAAACACAGAAGTGCTAATATGCATTAAATAATTCCCTCTATTGTGCTGTATCTGTGATTCACACTGGTGATCTTTATTATCAAACTTCTCTTTCTAATTTTCCTGAGAAAATGTTAAGATCAGCAGGTGGTAAGGACAAGAGACTACCAGWCATTGTACTTCCTGTCTGAGAATCAGAATTTTGAGTTGAGTAAATTTATTTTTCTTCATGATGGTTGAATCTTTTAAACTCTCTAACTTCAGATCAATRTATTCCTACTTCAGGAGTGAGCTAAAAGACTAGAATTTTAAGATGAGAGATATCAAATGTTAAGTAATAGCAGATAAACATCATATGTCATATAGTGTTACCAATGAGAAGTTTGATTTCCATGTATTCAGGACAGCCTGCTAACTTTGGAAAACATCTTGCTACCCCTTATATTTCAGGACATTGCCATCATCAATGAGGATAATCTGCCAATGTTTAATCGTTGTGGTGTCATGGCATTGGTTGCAGCATATCTAAACTTCCTGAGTCAGATGATTGCAGTGCCTGCCTTCTGTCAGCATGTCAGCAAGGTAAGACATGGTTAAATACYGCAGGTCATTTAAAACAATACACAGTCTACTGTAAAATCAGGAAATAACTTGTGTCAGGTGCTTGCTTGYTGTGTTGAGCTCCCCTATTTGTGTCCACTGACATTGTTCTTGATCTTCAGTCTCTCATGGCTTTACTTGCTGACTCTTAAGAGTATAAAGAAAAATAATCTTCTCTCAAGATACAGCATTTTATTTTGCTTATGGTGCCATATATAAGGGGCCAAATCTCTATTTGGTATAAGACTTTACAGCCCCACTGTCTTTGGTGAAATAGTATTGACATGCACAAGACCATGAGAATCAGATTTTTAGTCCAAAGGGTGAGAGCCACAGTCTCTTTCCCTGGTTAGAAGAGATCCCAAATGTCTCATTTGTGTTGAGGTTGGTGTTAGTGAAGGTTAGGTGTTGAAGAAAACAACTATGGAACTATTCCATTTSTGCTATTTGACATCTGGGTTTTTTTTCAGGTCATTGAAACCAGAAGTGTGGAAGCAGCTTATTTTCTACCCGAAACAATTTTCAAAGACAAATCCAAGTAAGTAGATACAAAATAGGAATTAGTGGACAGTGAAGCCCCTATTTTGCTATTAAAAATYATACATCATTGAGAAATTTCCATATGTAAAAAAAATCAGAGGTTTTATGGTGTTCTGGACAGGCAGAAGAGTCGCAAGCATTAAAAGCATGTACACTTATAGGGGAAAAAAAGTGGGCTTCAGACTTTTTTATAGTAGTCAGAGGCATTTATACACCATAGGATGCTCAGTGTGCTAACACAGCAAAATAAATTTTCACTGAATCACAGAATGGGTGAAGCTGGAAGGGATCTTGAGGTCGTCTGGTCCAAGCCCCCTGCTTAATCAGGGTCGCCTAGAGCAGACTGTGCAGGACAGCATCCAGATGCTTTGGAATATCTCCAGGGGTGAAAACTCCACAGCTTCTCTGGGTAACCTGTGCCAGTGCYTGGTCACACCTTCACCTTTGCACAAAAAAGTGTTTCCTGATGTTCAGGCAGAACCTTCTGTGTGTCAGTTTGTGCCCATTGCCTCTGGTTCTGTCACAGAGCAGCACTGAGAGCTGCTTAGTTCTGAAGCCTTTCTACCCTCCCACCCTTAAGGTAGCTGTACACTTTATAAGATCCATTTTTTCYTCTCCATGCTGAACTGGCCCAGCTCTCTCAGTCTTCAGTGGAGAGATGCTCTAGGCCCATAATCCACCTTAGTGACCCAGTGGAGCCCTGTGGTGGGCTCCCTACATGTCCWGGCTAGCCCAGCTCCTGACTCAGCACTCCAGGTGTGGCCTTACCAGAGCTGAATAAAGGGCAAGGATCTCCTCCCTCCACCTCCTGATGCAGCCCAGGATACCCTCAATCTTTTTTGCTACAAGGGCACACTGCTGACAAATGACAAATGTTACAATTGATTAATTACTATTTATGTTACTGTTGCTGTGCAGGTTTTTTTATTTAACAGAGATCATATTCTCTCAAGATGTAGCAGAATAGGTGAAGAACATATTTCAGATAAACAAGAAGTGTTGAACTAATCTAAAATACTGCAGAGGTTTTCAGTGGACTAATTTTAGGTGTGTATTCATTCCTAAAAAACTGACCAAGCTTTATTTCCATTAAATCATTATGATTGACCCTTCTAGGTTGCTCACAGACATTAGAAAAATATTTTACTTAACCAACAAATATCTATTGGTAGACAATAACTTSAAATATATGTTTTGACAGTCTTCCAAAATCCTTAGAGAAGGATGAAACAGATCTGTTTTTCCTGACAAACAAGATTGCCGAATCATTAGGAGGCAGTGGATACAATGTGGAAAGACTGTCGGTTCCATATGTGCCCCAGGTAACAGGTAAGTGGTAATTAATAGCAGCACCACTTAGTACCAGTTATTAAGAATGTTTTCCTAATGYGTTGTGTGCCGATGAAATGTAATGTGACTGGTTGGCAACAAAACCTAATCAGATCATTTTGTCTTCTCAAGGTGTTTTTTTTTCTCATGAGCTACTGTATTATTGCAAAGAAGTTTCAAAGTTTTTTTTTCCTTAAGGAATGAAAGTGAGGCAGAAGGTCTTAGAACACATTTTGACTCTTTTTAATGAAGTCTCTGCTTCAAAAGAATACCTGCACTAACTTGTTCTAGGAMATGAGGAAAGAATATGCAAGTCAGCTTGCTTTATCCTTTTCATGTAAACATTGGATGAAAGATACTCCATCCTTTTGCCACACAGTCTTGTGCTGATTTATTTGCCTTAGTTAAACTGTCAATGAGCAGATATTAATTTAAGAATGAGATATTTTCCTATATCAGGTACCTGTACAAGCTTAGTGTCAGGTAACAGTGGAAATAAAGTGTTGTCCGAGGAAGGTTTGTGGGAGTTGGTGCTGCACAGGCTGAGTGAATAATATGAGAAGGACTAGCTAGTATGTGACATTTGTGTGGTGTTGGCTTTTAATGTATTTTCAGCAGCCAATTGAGCAAATTACTGAAGAAAAATTGATGAAGAATTTGTTCTTAATTTGTTCTTAACCATGTGTGTTTYGTGGCTGTATATAAATGGATTGCTATTGTAATAGACTAGGGGGATACCCCAGCCCAAAGTATGGCCTTTTTAAAGTACCTAGCAGTAAAATGTGATTTCTGTATTCTGTAGCTCACACATAGAAAGAACCAAAGTACATACAGACAGTGAATGCCAGATGTGTTCTCTTGCAGTCTGATTCAGAGACATTGCTGCCTGCTCTTGAATCTCTCTTTTGGATAGTTATTGTGGAAGGAATTGGGCTCTCCAGACAGCAGATGTGGTTTTGTCCCAAATGCAAGCAGACACATTAGTGATATGTTCCAGCACAGCCACAGTGTCTGTTTTCTGTTGCTGGCTGTCTACTGAAGAGGAAAATGTTCCTATGCTTCTTTATTCTGGCACCTAAAACCGGTTAACATTATATTTTAGTATTGGCAGAAGAAGGGGGCAGCAAGTGGGGAAATGTTACAGAATTTGAGTGAATGAGAATGGAGTGAGGAAGATAGCCTGGTTTGAAATTTATGTTAAGCCTCTTCTAGAAGCTCAGATGTGTTTGTACCCAAATGACCTCAGTAAGATTTTCTTGTACACTTTGCTAAAAATGTGTTCCCACACAGGAAGAGACGCAAGTTCTGACATCAGCATTAATTGAGTTTAGCTGCAAGTGTGATTAACTGCGTCTGCAGGTGATGAGAAATTGCCATATTTAATSCTAAATGTGAATCAGATGGGTTCAGGGATTTTGTAATTTTTTTATAAAGAGCAGCAACCAAAACTTGTTTCTTGACTGTTGCCATAGGCAGTTAAGTTAATGAATCTCTGGTCCTGTGGAATATTGAGCTTCCCAAGCTTTTCATTTAACTGAATCAGGACCAAGTGAATATTTTRGAATTCCTAAGCTTTTTCTTTTTTACTGCAATGAAATGTTACATTTCTACTATTAAGATTATAATGCTAGAATATAGTGTTTCGAAAGAGATCATTAATCTTAATAAAGAAACAATCCCTTTTTTTGTATATTCCTGTGAAACCTAGGTTGAACCCAAAAAGCCAGTAAATATTTCATCCTAATTATTTCTGCTATTTCCAAATATCAGTGTTACGATGCTTAACAATGACTTACGGAACATAATTTTCTCATCTTGTCTTTGTTTCATGTCTTGATACTTCTTAAAAATTAGAAAGACATATTTGTATTTGCAAATTTTTAAACGTGTTTCTTTTTCTTACTTGAGGGAGGGAGAAAACTAATCATTTAAAAGACTTTTCAGTCATTTTTTGTCTACATATATATATRTATTTAATTTGACTCTATTTCCATCAGGCAAAAAACCTCATAAATGCAAACACAAGTCAAAAGGTAAAAATGAGCTGTAGGTCAGCCTGCTCTCCTGCCCTATGGTCTATCCCTATAGGATGTGCAGTCAAAAAATGCTTTTAGAAGGCCTAAAGACCTTTAGGCCAGAAATTGTGTTGTACTTAGTGGATTTAGTGTTTCCTTATGCTTTTTTTTGTTTCTCCCCTTGACATGCCTGTAGCAATGTTAGCTGCTGTGGGGTTTGCTGTTGTGTTTGCTCATGATTTTGTGCTCTACCGAAAAGCAGTTTCCTGTTTTGTTTTCCTGAGCAGGCTGTAGAGCCATAGGTATCATTTTTGTGATGGTACTAATTACCTYTTTGAGTGACATTACAAAAACCTGTAGAAAGTTGGAAGAAGCTCTCAGTTGTTCAAAGAATGATTATTCATCTTAATCACTGACCATTGAAGTTAATGGCTGCACAAAGAACAGAGTCCCTCGCCCAGGAAAAGAGGTGCCTTCAAGGTCATCTTGTTCAAGCCCCTTGCCATGGGCAGGGTCACCTTCACTATCCCAGATTGCTCAAAGTCTCTTCAAACCTGGCCTTGAACTCTGCCAGGGGTGGGGCACCCACAGCTTCTTTGGGCAACCTGTGCCAGTGCCTCATGGGAAAGAATTTCTTCCTAATATCTAATCTAAATCTACYCTCTTTCAGTTTAAAGCCATTGTCCCTTGTCAAAAGTGATGGAGCCCACCTTGGTCAGTGAGGTGACACACAGAGCTGCTCCCATTGCCCAGGCAATGGGGCCAAGGCTTCTGGGACAGCCTTGGCAGGGGCTGGGCCAATGAGTGTTGGGGCTCCATCRCTGTCCTCGAGCCCCTGGGCTCCTTCAYGTGTGTGGATGAGCACTGTATTTTRTAAGAGAAAAAAAAATGGTAACTGTCCCAATTTTTTACCCACTTAATATGTAGAAATTAGAGATAAATGGGCATATTTCATATGCAAGTTTAGTGAGGCATCCATTACAAAAATGAATTCTGTCCAAAGTAGTCCCTAAAATGTATCTCCTGATGTTTGTGTGTCAGTTCTAGAGAGAGCAGCAAGATGGCAGCAGAGGTGTGGTTTTGTTGGGTGTTTTCTCTTGCAGGCTGAGGTGCTTTCCTCAGATTTGGAATGTATTGGGTCATGTACCAGTGAGCCATCAGGGATTAAAAATTCGGTAAATCCTTCAGAATGCCATTTCAAATTCTCAGGGTCTCTGAGAACCTGGCAAATACTAGTAGAATTCAGGTGTTTTTCACTAATCTTGTTCTTTCACTGCCTCTTGATCTTAAAATGACATTTCATTTATGTGACTTCTGAAAGTTATTTCTTGGTTTTCAAAAGCTGAGCATGTTCAGCTCTGCTGGAATGAATTCTGTTTGTTCATGCTCAATTTTTGCACTGCAAAAGCACTTTGCTTGGTTAGAAGTGGTTTAAACAAAGGTTGCAGAAGAACCATCATAAATTGCCTTGTCATGGGGAAGTTTTACAGTTCTCTTTTTTTTAGTATCAAGTGCCTGTAGCTGCTTCTAACTGTGCAGTGCAAGTCATCAGATAATAATAGCAAGGTCCAAATGGCTTAATCTTTGCTAAAATCTAAAATGTGACATTGTAATTCATGGTTTTGGAAATGACACACAAAGTCAGGCCACTCAAGTGTCTGTTTGTCAGAGAATCTTTAAATGTATTTTTACTGTTCATTAAAATCTTTTGTTAATATATTAAATGTCAAAAATRAGAAAACACTAGTGGTGCAATGTCCTAGGACTGCAGTCACAGAAGGAGATTCCATCAGCTGATGGATTATTTGTTCATAATCTCTTTATGCATTAATTAAATTGTTTTGCTTCTTTTAGTATCAGCACAGTTGGTCTTATTCTGACAACTTTTTAGGCCAGCTGGACCTGCTAAAATATTTGTAGGAAGTGAGAAACAGAGAGAATTTTTTTCGCCCAGTAGATTTTTAGACTTGCTGAATATAATACTTGTAGCAACAAGAATAAGGAAGGATTGTTGTTCATTTCCATTCAGAAATCTTTGTTTCTTCTGTCAATGAATCATATTCCAATAAGCYCTTTTCTCTTTCAGAATACCTTAATACTTCAATTTCACAAAAAAAAAGTCAGGCTTTTGTAAAGGATTTTACAGCTGTGTATCATCACGTGCTCTGTTATTATTATGCATTTGAATAAGATGTTGGTTTTTTAAATTCTAGACTTTCAAGGGAAAGTTGAAAAGACCTGTAATGAGAGGAGGGAGAGACTATGAAAAGGTTATTTTTCTTCATGTTTAGTAATTTAGAGCGGTAACTCTAAATGTGCCATTTTTCACAGTTCAAATGATAACATAGATGATCTTGGGTTAAAAAGGCATATGGAAATAAATCTGCATCTGATGGGTAGAAATTTGACTGAACATGTTTCAAGAGTGTTATGCAAAAAGTGAAATAATTTCTTCTTATGGTAGATGAGGACAGACTCTCCAGGAGGAAGAGTATTGTGGACACAGTGTCCCTTCAGGTGGATATTCTGTCTGGCTGCAGCGTAGAGGATAAGGTATGAAAATCACAGATTATTTTAAAGCAGCATCTTGAGTGGAGGGAGGGGGGAATGTAGTTGAAGTATTCCCACAAAGTCAAATATCTGATTATTCCAGCAATGTTAAATATTTTGGGGGATTTGGTTTTTTAAGTTGTGTATTTGCTGAAATGTGTTATCAAAGACACTCTTATTGTATAAATAAATATAAAATATAAATAAATAAAAATATAATATTAAAATAAAGATCTTACTGTTTAAAAGGGTCAAGTATTTGTCACTACAGTTTTTACAGATAGTACTACAGATGATGGTGTAGCAGTACATTTATTTACATGCTGAACAACTGATATTTTATGAGTAAATATTCTTAAATGTTTTCTTTGCCTTTTGAGGGATACAATAATTTCAGCATCTGWATCCCTGTATCATTTGAAATGTTTGAGAGTCTTGTTCAACAGCCTGGGGCTGTGAGATAAGAGCCTAGAGAAACAGAAGCCTAGTGGGAGACCTGCAGTCCCTGAGTGGGACAGGTGAAGACTGGGCAGGCTGTGTGCACCAGTGTCACTGGTCCTCTCCAGAGTTTGACATGCAGCACAGCAAGTATAAAATAGCAACAAAAAGTTCATATGTAGGGTACAGGAGCTGATGTTAATTATCCCTTAGGAAGACCACATTATAATTTAAATTATCCCACATTATTTGACACTTCATTTGAAGTATTTCTTAAAATAAATATCTACTTCTACTGGATATTTTTTAAGGTTCTGCTGATTTTTATGAAATAGATTTCTGCTGGCTGCAATGCAGATGAGCTGTTGAAATGGAGGTGTTTGTGCCTCAGATGAGGTACAGATGGTTCCTACTTTTGACATCTTCAAGCACAACCTGCCTGGAGACACAGAGCAAAATGTGTGGACTGAGTCAACCTGTGTTAGTTAAAAATGCAGTATTAAACTATAGCAACGGAGCAAGCTTTACTTTAGACAGAAGTGATATGTTTTGCATTATTATTATTATTATTATTATTGTTACTGTTATTACTATTATTATTCCTTTCTGCTTTGTGCTCATTATACCTCAGATGATCTTTTGTGTTCACTTCTTGCTTTTGTGCTTTAGCAAGGACACAGATAAAAGTAGAAAGAATAAAAAGGTGTTTGAAAAATAAATGAGACAATYAGATCTCTAGCTTTCTGAAGCAATAAATGCTCTTCACAGGACTGAGGCTGTTTGACATAAGTATTCTTTTTTAAAATCACCCATTATACATGGTTATATGTAATTGAACAGCTCCCTTGTAAGTGGAATTAAATGAAAGAAGTTTCCATTTCAGATTTCAAGTCATGCTGATGTTATGTCAAGCACTGATACATAGACTATTTTGAAGTGGATGTAGTGGTTGTAGATAAAATCTTTTTATGGATTCTCAGCTTAATGTGGTCTTAATGTAGTCCAGTGTCTTGGATAGTTAATTCCTTTTTATCTCTTAAAAATGTGAATTTTATTAATCAGRAACAGAGGAAGCAAAGTATTCCTCCTTTACTTGCTTTATGAGGTTTGTTTACAAGGCAAAGGAGAAAACAGTATTTTCCAGTTAGCTGACTGCACCTTCATACCTAGATGAGAAATCTGGTTTTCTTGCTATGTAGATTAGTCAGTATAGCAATCCATAACCATTAGCAGAACTCARTTGCAAAAATAAAAGCATAAATCCTTATGATTGAGAGGATTACCTACTTAATTAATGGAAATTTTAGGACATAATGATGTATGATATCATTTCTGCACTGAGGCAGAAGACTGTTTATCTATAAAATAGCTGTTATTTTATACAATACAAATTCAGTTCTTCTGTCAGGAGACTCAAAGTTTTTTTGTGGTGCCAAGTCTGTTAGTGAATCTTGTTCAGGAAGGTGAGTTATTCTATAGTTATCTCCATTCATAAGGTGAAGGCACTTGTAAATGCAGGTAGTGCTTCTGGAGTATTAATTAACCAAGTATAATGCTGGGTAGTATCAGCAACTAATGTGGAGGTTAACTAGCACTGTRAAAGGCAGCCATAAACAACTAACATTTACCAAATGTGAGTTGTATAAAAGATGATTTCAGAACCTGAATACTCTGGATCTGTAGCCATATCCACAAATATTTGACAAAAAGTTTATTTGTTAATTTTTATTTATTTAGAGGTAGAGAATACRTGGTTATTAATTAAAACCTGTTAGAAAAATATAATTTACAGTTGCAGCTCATGAAATAACTCAYGTAAAAAGGAAACAGCTACTTCCTTTTCCCTTAACAGTCATTCAAGCCAATAAATTTAAAAAATGAAAGAACTCAATCTTCTGAATGGAATAAAGGAACTTTTTGCCACCTTACCCCTTAAATTATATTGGACCATTCTAAAGAGTTAGTGTTTATCAGGAAGAGTAAAATTGCTGCCTGCTCACATGTTGGAAGGATTGAAGTGGGAAAATTCAAGCCAAGAAACCATGTTATGTTCAGGTGAAGACTATTCTGGCATCTAAACATTCTCCCCTAATGCCAAGAGGGTGGCTTCACTATAAATATATTTACTRGTACAGAACATAGGTCTATAACGAATTGAAACACTTTGGTAATTTTGCATCCTCAAGCAATTCCTGGTGAAGTGCATCTGCAGCAGTAAATGGATATTCCTATCAGTAGATGAACAGATTTTCTCAGTGCATCAGACATAGCTTGCTATGAAGAGCCCTTTAACTTCRGTGCTTATGGTTTAAGCACCAAATGATTTGGATCCATCATGGTACAAAGTGAGCCTGAAGCAGTAACTATTGTCCACTCTGCACTCCAGTCAGCTCCCATGTTAGCATCACATTGCTGGTAACTCAGTGAGCCTCAGGAAGCAGTTGATGTTATTGGCAACAGCTGCCTAAGAACCAGAGATTTTACAGTATAGAAACACTATAGCTTATTCTCGACCTAAAGGACTCTTGTGCCAAAATTCAAATCCATTAAATAAAGTACTGTTCCCATAGAGCATCTTGAGTACAATTTGGAAAGTTTTCCTTGATCTCATTTGGTAAAAATTTCCTCACTAATTGCAGTGGCTTAAAAATGTGAATTAGTGATCTCTTGGCTGTCACAGAAAGTCCAAATGAAGTTATTGGAGACTTGTAAGGCAGAAGAGTTCTGGCCGTTTTGCCCTTCTGTGCTTTATCATATTCCTTATTTTTTAGAAGATTATGTGTTATACGTGATGATTAAGGAGTTTTGTTTCTATGTGTYTAGGTTGATAATACTGAAGAAATCACCTTTGAAGCTTTGAAGAAAGCCATTGGTAAGATTTGTTACAGTTGTGTTTGTGCAGCATAGTTCACCATTACTATGGAATTGCTGAAGAAAAGGGAGAGGCCAGAATAACATAAAATACTACTTCTTTTTTTCTTTTCAGCTAGTAAATTTATTTAGAACTCCAGTTACTTATTTCTAAATCTCTGAAATGATATATTGATAATGTTAGTGAATTCATTTTCTGAAGTTAATGGGCTGAATGAAAGGCATCTGGAAGTGCCTGTCATCTGTTACATTTGCAGTACAAACAAAGCTATAAATGTGAGATATTCAAGTTACATTGAGTGATTACTTATGAGGTAACTTGAGTATCTTTTTTGTATTAAGATTTTTGGGTCTTCACTGCATGTGTAATTTACAACCTATTCAAAAAATAGGTTGTAAATTACACATTGTGGATTTTAAAGAACTGAGGTTTTTTAAAATAATATTTTTCTGACAAGTGACCTGGCTGTAAGAACACAGAATTATTCATATTCCTTATTTCATATTACTATAAGTAATTGCTAAYTAATGCTTTTCAGTCTACCAAAATGCTGTTTAAAATCTGGATTAAACATTGATGTTAAGAACAGTAGACACATTCTGAACAGTAAGAAAACTCTGGCCACCTGTCACCATGATACTGGCAGATTCTTGTTTCCTCTTGAATCTGAACCTGTGTGCAGTAAGTGAGAAGTGCAGGCAATAAAGCAAAAGGGAGYCTGGATGTTACTTTTTAATTAAAGACTTAGTAAGAAAGGGGAAAAATTTGGTCTTCAAACCATCTCCCTGAAACTTTATCTGTGTTTTGCTTTAGGAGCAATGCCAGATGACAGATCACTTGAGAATGGTTGCATCACTTCAGGCACAATCCTTGTTCACTTCTGCAGTGCACATTTGATATTTCTTGTACTTCGTAGGCAAAGAGTGCATTTGTCTTTAATTTTTTTTCATTATTCTTTTAAGATAACAATGGACTTGAAGAACAGGAAAAGGAAAAGAGGCGTCTCGTGATTGAAAAGTTCCAAAAAGCACCATTTGAAGAAATTGCAGCTCAATGTGAAACCAAAGTGAGTTTCTGCAAAATGTTAGCACTGAGGATATCAGTGTAGGCATTAGTGGGCATGTGCTGACTGAAGAGGATTTAAGTTGTTSTGTCACTACTGCTATTACTTGTTTAGAAGTTCAGTTCTGTGTTTTGTCTCCACTGCTATCAATGGTGGGGGATTCCAGTAATTTGAAGTGTGTTTGTGTTTGTTCCTAGACTATTTGGAAGGTAATGGGTAACTTGTACAACTTCTTCACCTTAATTCTTCTTTCTTGCTCTCTTTGAAATCCAGGTTCACAGTCCATTTTTATTTCATTCTGGGATAACTGGAGCAGCATTTAACCCACTATGTATTCTCAATAACTAAATGTATTTCAGGTTTGTTAAACTGTCTGCCACAGCAGAATTTGCTCTATAATTCTTGGAACTCCAGGACAGGCTCACCCAATCTCAAATACATCTTTAAGGCTCAGAATCCTTGCAGCAGTGAGAAAGGAAATTAAGAAATGTGGCCTAGATTTACATGTGGCAGTGTGGAACACACTTACCTGAGTATGGCCTGGCACACCCATTGTAGCTCAGTTCATTATCTAGGAGTTAATAATCCAATTTTAACTTTTTTTTTTCCCTAGGCAAACTTGCTTCATGATAGACTGGCACAGATACTGGAACTCACCATCCGGTAAGGCTTTATGCAAGAACAATATCATACCTGAAAAATGATATAAAGCAATTGTGGCTGTTTTCAGATGGTTATGTCATAGTGTTCTCAAACACATGTAATAGGGAGAAAATAGTTGCTTTAACTGAATGCTGTGGTTTAACCGTGATAGGTCCATGTAGCCCTGTGTAGCCACTGGCTTCACTCTCCTCAGCAGGATGAGGAAGAGAAYTGGAAGAGTGAAAATGAGAAAAACCATGGGTTGAGATAAGAACTGTTGGAATCTATAAAAATCAGAGGGTTTTAGGAAAGCTAAGAAAGCAGGCTTTAAGCAGAAGTTATGGGAACAGATGCTAAAGCAGYGAAAAMAGTTTTCTAAGTTARTGCAGAYGTGAGAAATAGAACARTTAGCCTGTGTTGAGTAACTTTCTAAGTTGCAACAAGTTTATTTAATGTATATTTTAGAAGGTCAAATATGAATAGAGCTCTGTACTTAGGCTTTTATGAACAAGCTATTGTGTTGAGAATAAGCTCTTACTGTTTTAACCAGAATTACGTATGCTTCAAGATTATTAGATAGAATTATTGTCAATATGCTTTTCCTCTATGTGATTGGCTGAAACCTACTGAGACTGTCTTATGCTATGTTGTAATGTTAAGTTTCTTTGGCATTTTGTTGAAGCAGTGAGATGGTCACATCCTTTTGTCTCCATGTAAAAACAATGAGACTGATGTGAAAAATAAACCTCTCAAGGAACTAATTCCAATTGCCCCGTCCTGTTCGTGCTGTAAATAAACTGTCAGCGTTTAATRAGTTTTTAATGCCATACCGGCAAAGAACAWTTTAATAGGTAAAGCAAAAGTTACACATGCGAGCAAAGCAAAATAAGAAGTTCATTCACTTCCCATGGGCAGGCAGGTGTTCAGCCATCTCCAGCCAAGCAGGACTCTTTGGGAAGGCAAATGCCGTSACTCTGAATGTCCCTTTTTACCTACTTCTTTCCTTAAAGCTGTTACTGCTGAGCATGGCACCATGTGATATGGGGTATCCCATGGGTCACTTGGGGTCACCTGTCCCATTTGTGTCCCCTCCCAACTTCCTGCCCCCCTGCAGCCGACACCCTGGCCCAGCAGTGTGAGGAGCRGAAAAGACCTTGACTCTGTGTAAGCTCTGCTCAGCAGTAACAAAAACATTCCTGTGTTATCAACACTGTTGCCAGCACAAATCCAAAACACAGCCCTATACCAACTACTATAAAAAAAAAAAATTATCCAAGCCAAAACCAGCACACTGAGAAAGAGTACTTTTTGATTTTCTTACTTCTTTGAATCTTCCTGATGGTGGAGAATATCCAGAAACCATGTCACTGTGTYTTACAGTATCTCTGTGTCTATCAGTAGTATTGCAGGATGCTGTTGTTTTCCCAGTGCTGCATCTGGTTGAGAACATAATTAGATATTGAGCACCCCAAGTAGTTCATGGTGTTATTATAGAGAGTTGTGCACATCATTATGCAGGATAAATGGTATTTATTAGCAGTAAGATGCATTTTGATAGTTCTGTAACATCAGTGAAATTGATGATGCAGACAAGAATATAAAAATCCTTGGGGCATGATAATTTAATTAGAATTTCAGGACTAGGATAAAATGCTGTTGRTATTTTATTATTTTATGAGATACTGTTGGCATATATATGGAGGGTAGTTTAATCTTGTTTCTCTCCTGTAAGTRTGTACATTTATATAAAAGCAATCCATGGAAGTGTAAATTCTGTATATTGGTTGTGCTTCTCACACAGTCCTCCACCCAGCCCGTCAGGAACGATGACCATGACTGCTGGACATCCTCATTACCATTCTGTTCCAGTCTATGAGATGAAGTTTCCAGATCTTTGTGTGTATTAAGTGTCTTCTGAAGTCTGCTGGACATTATTTAGAGTAGAATGCAATAGAAAGAACAAGATGAGTTTTCAAATTTTATTGTTTATTGTATCTAACTTTAATATAATGATGGACATGAGCCTAATACAGGTTACTTTAGCCAAATTAATGAAACTGTCTTAAATTGTTTTACTCTGTAATATATTTTGAGTTAGGTTTTTCACAGACCATGTTTTTTCATTTTCATATTTGAGTACATGTAAAAGATTTAAAACTTGTCTTGCCATACAGGTAAATATTTCAGTTACTCTAGGAATTTGTATTGCTTCAAATTCCTTTAATTTGAGATATTGTAACTGAAAAACCTATTAAAGCCTTTTTTTTTTGTTTGGTTTGGTTTTCGGGTTTTTTTGGGTTGGTTTTTTTTTTAGTTGGTTGTTTTGTTGTTCGTTTGTTTGGTTTTTTTACTCCTCTCCACCTCAATTCTATGTCAAACTAGAATGCTTTTGGCTTGCTTCATCTCATTCARTGTAACCAGGGGAGCCCTACCTGAGCTCCCTCTTGTTCCTGCTGTCACAGCTGCTCAACTTGTTTGGTTTGGAATAGATGGAAAAACCAATACCTTACATGTGTTCAAATACAGTGAATGAATTAATGAGCACTTGTTAAGTATATTTTGATGCATCACATAACATGCTTCTTAGATAGCTACATCCAGTATATGTACTGTGTTTCTTGCTAAAAGTTAAATCTTAAGCTTTGCATATGAGAGGAGARATCTCCTCTTGAAGCACGGAATTGTGCAATATATTTCATGTCTTAAAATGTATGGTTTACAGACTGTACTTTTGAAAACACTGTAGTATTTTACTGTCTGCTTTAGTATAAATAAAGGAGAGATATATTTAGTATAGCAGAAAATAAACTGAGGGCATTTTAAATCATAAATACTAAAACTATATTCTGTGAGACATTTCTCTGTAGTTTATAACAGCTTTTTAGTAATATTTTAGAAATTGAAAGTAAACTCAATGAAACCATTTAAAGATTAAGAATTTATTACATATATTTTCAAGCAAAAGCATTTTTAGAGACACATCTCTGTGTTTGTTTTTGTTTCATTTCTCAAACCTTTAAGGTAAATTTCATAGGTTTATGTATCTGAGCATATACTATTCAAATGTAAATAAAGTAAAACTGGTAGAGTAAACAATGGACATTTGATGATAATTATCAAGGTAGTCTTTATGACTCACTAAATCCTGCCAGCAAAAAAAGAAWAACAGCATTCATTTATGCCATGAATAAGTACATCTGAAGTCCCTTAATTTATCTGAATCTGGCTGGGGCAGTGTAAACATGAATGAATGCTCTCAAATATCTATAATAAATGTAGACATTTAATTGAGTGTTTTGGATGAACAGTGAACATGAAGAAAATAACTGAACCTCAGGCCTGCTTTGAGCAGAAGCTTGGTTTAGATGACTTTCAGAAGTCCCAACCTAAATTAATCTTTGATTGCATAACTCATGATCTGAAGGATTATTAGCCCTGCTAATTTGCTGACTGGAGCATTTGCAAACCCATTGTAAAAAGGATTTTAAAGTTTTTTGAACAGTAGTCCAGAATTGTACTGGACTACATTTAAAGGCCTGATGTGGCATGACATAGGAAATATCAGCTACTTAAACCTATGAGATGACATGCTGAGTTTCAGAAAGCATTCACAAAGCTCAAAAGGTAATTGAGACCTTCTTTTCAGTTTAACAGTGCAATCACAGCTGTTAGTGGATGACGAAACAACCCCTTATCTACAGCATTCCGTTGATTTTTACTGCTGCAGCGTGTCAGCCTGATCAGACCACAGTCTACACATAAATAGGACTCTAGCTTTTAGTTTTCACTTTTTTTCTCTTTTTTTTAAGGTAAGACTGAGAGTTTTTGGCCTGTATAAAGACTGTCATTTTTTAAAAAGTAAATCCAACATAGGGATACAATGTAAAAACTTACCCACTCTGTCATTTTTTTAAGAATAACACTTGGCACTTTTGTACAAAAAGAAGGAGTCTAAGTAATACAGAATGTACTTCTGTTTGCACTTGTGCAGTATGGAGACTGTGCTGTAAATACAGGATTGTTTCTGTGATTGAATTCTGTTGCATGAATGCTGCATGTGAAAAAAATAGATTCAGCATTTCATTTTCTGTTCTGTTAATGAAGTATTTTTCCTTTATGGTAATGGTAGGTTTCTGTGTTTCCAGTGTTCAATTTGGGAAATGCAGGTGTTGTGCAGGTGTAGTGCAGGGAGTGAAGAGTTTGTAACACTCTGTGTGTTCACATGATATTTCATTTCTTCCTTTATGGAAATTCAGGGAGTCTGTAAGTTGATAATTGGTTCACTGAGGAGTCTGTAAGTTGATAATTGGTTCACTCTGGCCTTTCTAGACACATGGGAGATGGGAGTGACTGTAAAATGTATTGGTTTGGTAGTTACTGTTATATGAGCCAATGAATGAAACCAAAAGAATTAAGAATGCTGTTTGTTGTACAGTACAAAGCTGCTTTGTTTCACTTCTCTTTATGTTCTTCAGACAAGCTGCAGAACTTAAAAGCTCCTTATGCAAACTGGCCCTGTGTTATCTGYAACACACTGAGCACTGTCTTAATGGTACCCAGTTTGAATGTATTCCAGCTGTTGCTTGGGGTTCTCTTTCCTTTTATGTCATCTTGAAAGAAAATAGCTTTTGGTAGTGAGTCACTTTAAGGTAGATTAAATTCATGGTCATACTAAAAGGTAGAAATAGCCTGTTGTCCAAAATCCAGAGTAGGGCTAATTTGTCTGTTGTTCCAATGGTAATATATTCTGTACTGTATGTAATGAACCAGTTTCAATAAATGTAAGAACACACTGTGCAATCTATATTTAAGCAATAAAATAAACCAAAATTTAAAAATTTATCTTTTCTAAGGTGTCAGTTAATTTTTATTGCTCACAATTTATGTATCAATTACTAATTTTTTAGCATTTAAAATAGCTCTCAGTTTGTACACCCATTTGTTTTTTTGCAGGTATTACAGCATTGCATCGTTATTAAACTACTACATTTATTTACTATTAAACGTGGACAGGCTTGAGAGGGYTGTGAGAATCTCATGAGGTTCAGCAAGGCCAAGTGCAAGGTCCTGCAGCTGGGGTCGGGGCAATCCCAAGCACAAACACAGGCTGGGAGGARAATGGATTGAGAGCAGCCCTGGGGAGGACTTKGGGGTGTTGGTGGGTGAGAAGCTCAGCAAGTCCCAGCAATGTGCTCTGGATACARTCCAGAAACCAAAGGTGTCCTGGGCTGCACCCAGTGCCCCATGGGCAGCAGGGCAAGGGAGGGGATTGTCCCCCTCTGCTCTGCCCTGGGAGACCTCACCTGAGGTCCTGCATCCCACTCTGGAGCCTCCAAAACAAGAAAGATGTTGACTTGTCCAGAGGAGGCCACAAAGTTGGTCAAGGGGCTGGAGCATCTCTGCTGTGGGGACAGATGGARTAGGGGCTGTTCATCCTGGAGGAACATGATTTCCCCTGGCTCTGGGGAGACCTTATACCACTTTGTAGTTCCTAAAGGGGATTCAGGAGAGGTGAGAAGGGACTTTGGGCAAGGGCATGCAGATCAGACAAGAAAGAATGGCTCCAGATTGAAAGAGTGAGTTTAGATTAGATRTTAGGAAGAATTTCTTTCTTGTGAGGGTGGTGAGGCACTGGAACAGGCTGCCCACAGAAGCCCTGGATGCCCCATCCCTGGAAGTGTTCATGACCAGGTTGGAAGGGGCTTTGAGCAGCCTGGTCTAATGAAAGGTGTCAGTGCCCATGGGACAGGCAAAGAATTAAATGATTAAAAAGTTAAAATATTGAAGGAGGAAATATTTGTAGATTAGTAGTTAATAAATGAATTGTTTGCTTTTCAAAACAGCTAGATTTTGGCCAGCTGTGCCCCAAATCTGTGAAAACTGTGGTGTAAAGTGACTAAGAGAATGAGAAGAAAGACAAAAGCTATGCTAAATGGTTCCTTTTGATCTTCTTCTCATTTTTTTGAATTATTTTAGCAATGGTCTCTGATTACGAGTAGATGCAGCTAATCATGACTAGAATATTTAAGACTTCACTTTATCATCACAATTCATGTGGTAGTRATTAGGGCACAACTTGGGTGTTAAACTCCTCCTGAGATACAGTTATTGGGTAAAAAAGCTCAAAGGAATTAATAACAGCATTGCCTGAACAAAAGCATATTTATTTTGTTATTTCTCCTTCACCTCATTGACTAAATGATCCATTCCTATCTCTGCAGTCAGAAAATTCAGCATAGTTGAGTGAACGTTTGCATAACCATGAAGGTAGTAATAATTAGCAGAAAGGAATGGGAGTTTATTTTAAGGTGCAGTGTTCAGAGCAGCAGCACCACTCTTKTCAAAGAGATGAACTGATGTTATTGTTACTCTGCAGTGCAATTCATTCACCTGTTTACAGGCCAGTTTTCCACATTTCAGCTTATCATTTGTATTACTTTCTCATTGCAATATTTATTTATAAATTCTGTGAAATATAAAATAATTTTTCATCCYTATTATAAAAGCTGATAAAACTTGCAGTGTAATGCAGCTCTCATCCKCAGCATGGGACAAAAATGGGCATTTTGCAGTTTTAGCATTTTGCTTCAGTTCTGAGATGTCCTTTTTCTGTACAGCATAAAGGGGGAGTTAATTAAAATCTTGTCTCCAAATAAATTTTCTCATATCACTTATTTGACCTCTGCCTTCCCTTAAAGATAATCTTTTTGTTCTGTTGGTTTTTTCACTAGGGCTGAAGATGTAGCCACTGGGATCCAGAGGGATTCTCGTGACTGAATGCCTTTGGGGTTTACTTTGGGAGTTTGTGTGGTGGGATTTGTTTATTTGTGCTTTGATGGGGGGTGGTAATGTTTCWRGTTTTGTTTATTTCTTTAGGRTTTTGTTTGGTTGGGGRGTTTTTGCACTGWAGTAATCCTTTGCACTTTTAATGTAAGAAAAAGGGGCTGTATCACCAGCCAGAAGTTTATCCAATATAAACTGCTCATCCAAGAACATTCACAGGCATTTTCACCTGCTCTTCTCACACTGTTCAGTTCACACAGGATCACATGCTGGGATTTAGTGAACTGCTGCAGGATCTGGAAGAACACAGGCAGCATCTCTGCACCCAGCATGAGGGTACATGCTACAGTCATTGGATATTAGGGATACATGCTGTAGTCATTGATCTGTGGGAATACTTTGGTGGCACAGTTCAGTCCTGTAGAACAAGATGATGGAGAAAAAATCCAGACCTTTCAAAGCAGCTGAATGAATCACTGGAAAGTTTGTAGTAACATTTTTTGTTCTAGGAAGTGTTGGTGAGCCATRGAATCATAGAATGGGTTGTGTTGGAAGGGATCTTTAGAGGTTTGTCGTGGCCTGATATTACACCTCTGTCCCTTCTGTTCTAAAGCCTGTCGGTCAGCCCTGATAGCTCACGAGCAAAGACCTCTTGCTCATGTGAGAAATGTGAATCCCAYATGACACAAACAGGTCAGGTGTTGTGCTGATCATCCTATTACCACAAAACCCCAAATTCTGGCTGTGACCCCAGCCATGGAGCCAGSTATTGATAGACTGAGTTTGTCTGTTCCTGCAAGGATAGGGGGAAAATGACCTATGCTCCACATTTCCTGATCAGCCATTCCAAGGTGCTGAAGTCTCTTTTGRTCACCCTTGGACTGCACATTGTGACTTCATCACCCCAGCATGGGAGAGCAATGATGAGTAACAGTCCGAGGGCTGTACCAGGCTASGAAGTTTCCTGCTCATGTCCTTAACTTGGGCCCCAGAGAGGGAAGAGGCTTCCCTAAGAGGAAGGTCTGTCCAGCATTTTGGACCTTCTGTTGCCTTCAGAAGGGAGTCACACACAGCTAKAGACAGGAATGAACAAAGGAACTTTCATGTAATTACTTTAGCTTTGCTTCTGGGTGTTTTCTGCTAAGCTCAGTAAAGGAAAAATGTCTGCAGAGGGAGTTGGAGTAGTTGCAGGCTGGTTTAATTAAAAACCTGGAATACTTGGACACCATCAGCAAGATCCAGTCTGAACCAAGTGCACAGTTAACAAGTCAGTCTRATCATAACAGTTTTTACATAAAAAATCAAGTGAAGTTATATAGAACACTGTCCAATAATTATTTAAGGTAATATCTGACCTAGACAGATGCTCCATAGTGCTGACCTCCCCGCAGTAAGGAGTTAACACAGCCTAACACCTAATCCTAGTCTATGATTATGTCATTTGTGTGCTGGAGAGTGTGAGGCAGCGTGGAGAGGATGAGGAGGGCAGGTACTCAGTGCCTGGCTGCTGTCCTGCCCCTGGAGGTGGRTGGTGTTCTGCCCTCAGGGTTATCTGCCCTCATCCCCCCCGTTCTGGCGTTCCCCAAGTGATGCCGTGTCCCTCTCCTGGCTCTCCGGAATCCTCCCCGCCGGGCTCCTTCCTCCTCACTGCTCTCCTCGGAGCTGGAAGCCCCTGTGCCTGTTTGTGAGCCTGTTTGGGTGCCTGCTGGAGGCCTTTCAGCAGAGTCCCCTGGGCAGGAGAGCTTCTCCTCATGGCAGCCCTGCCCATGGGGCAGCTTCAGGCTGGCGTTGAAGAAGGCAGAGGCCATGCACTCGGCTGCGGCCGTGTCGCAGGCACAGAGGAGCTTCTCACACGTGCTCTGGCCAATGCCTGAAAGAGAAATTTCACAATTCATCTTTGAAAGCTGTTGAACTTGCTTCATGTATAATTTGCCATGGGAGATGAGGTTTTGGAAACAAAATTTTCACATCTGTCATGAATTTTAGTCTCCAAAGTCACCATGAATTACCTAAACAAAAGCCTGGCACCAAGGTGCTGGGCAGTAGAAGGTTCTCCTGGCTTTAGTTGAATTTGTGAATGTAAAGACACAAATAGCTGACTTCTGACCATAATTATAAAATGTCTGAATGTAAGTTTGTATAGCATGCTCAGGTCCTGCAATGCCCCCATGGCATTCAGCAGTCTAAGACAGGAAATGCCTAGTCATGATGACTGGACCTTAGAAGCCCCTTTTTCCCCCTTGGACCCTTGCTTATCTCTCTGTAAGACTATAGGTCACTTTCCTTTTGACCCCTGCTRTTGGACACTTTCTAAAACCCCTGTATCCTATAAAAACCCYGACTTYTGCCCAGCTCGGTAGAAGAGCTGTCACTGAGAACCTTCACAGAAGATTCAATAAAGACTCCTGTGGAACCTCACACAGCCTTCTCCTCTCTCTGCATCTGCCTAGGCACCTAGCAAGCAAAGAGCTGAAATCACAAATGAGCTGATAATCACTAGAGCTGATATCACTCAAGCTTGCTAAGGCAGCCCGCGACTGGGGACTGCTTGGGAACTGGGACAGTCTGTTCCGAACAGGATTGCGCTATYGGGATCCATCGCAGCCCGCTGGGGACGCTCCGAAACCCAGCAGAGGCTGCATTACTGGTCACATACACAGCAGTGTAATAACCTTTGTCTCAACTAGGAAAAAAGTTTACAGTTATAGTAAACATTGCTAATTTTTTGTAAGCTAAATATTTCTGTCTCCATACTCAGCTCTAGCATCTCTGTCATAGTGCCACTCAGTCTGTCACATTGATACACTGTCATCAGGACATGAGAATTTCCTCTCACACAAGCTTACATTTTGGTGTGTGATCAAAACATACGACTTCAGATCTCAAATTTCTTTCTGCATGACATCCAAGTTTCTTAACTTGCTCCATACAGCAGTGRTGAGAGAAGCAGCATCTAAAATAAAGAGTAGAAGTAAATGGAAAATACTTACTCTTCCTGAATGCCAGAACACTCACATTTATTTGTCTGTYTTTATTTTCAATGCCCATTAAAACTAAAAAAATTTTAGTTTTCATATCCTGGAATTTTTTTTTCTATGAAGAACAAAAATCAACCTAAGCTGTTCCTACTTTCTTCCTATATTTGTTCCTACTTTCCTCTTCCTAATTCTTTTCATGTCATGTGTTTAAYAGGAGTGTGTTTTAATTTTAAGACRCAATTACAATTGTAACCATGACCTAGTCTGCCATGAGAAGTGTCTTCCAGTGTTCGAGTCTTGGCTGGAAATCTGAAAACTGCATCATGATACCCAGATCATGTCATAATCTAATCCAATTTTTCATGCTTGGGCTGTCCTGTTTGTGTGTGAGTGCAGGAAAAAGGTGTGTGCTCTACTTGGACCTGATGTGCCCCAACTGTTATGAATTTCCCCAGAGGAGGAGATTTTTAGCTGTAAATACGACGCTCCCAGAGGTGCTTTTATTTGTGGAATTCTCTGCATTGCCCCTCATCATCAGCCCTGCTGGCTCTTGGCTGCAGCTCTGACAGAACTTTGCTCCAGCTCTGACAGAGCTTTGCTCCAGCTCTGCTCGCTTCTGGAGGACAGTGTGCCCTGGGTGGATGTTAATTCTTCTCTTCTTAAGTGTCTTCCAAGCCACCTCTGAGCCATGTGACCCTTATCCTCATCCCTTTGATGTTCTTCTCCTTCTGCTCTGCTCACCCCCCATCATTCTTCTTTCTTATTTGGAGTTAGGAAGTCCTCTCCAAAATATTGGCACAACAATCGAATGTGGTTTAGTCACATGAGAGCATTTTGTGTTTTATGTATTTAAGTGGATTTTTTTCTCCAGAATGTGACTTGACTACTGCTCCATAGCTATACACTGCCCAGAAAGTGACGTTCTGATCTTCCTTGGTCCATGGGCACCACAGTAACACCCACAGTTAATGGCACATACAGAGGAACCCACACCTGTCCAGGGCATCGGCAGGATCTCCTCTTCCCTCTTGGCCACAATAGCAGCCATAGGACTCAAATTCCTCTGGGCATYTCCCAGTTAAGCAGAACAGCATTTCTCCAAGGTGGGGCAGCTCCCTCTCCACTCTTCCACGTCCTCTCTCTTGCAGAAAGGTCAATCGCTCGCACACTGCAAAGCAAAGTTGTTGTTTGACACATCGTGTTCTCACTGCTTGAGGGCTCTCTTGTGAAGATAGAAGTRTTTCCAGAGCTACCAGAAACTTTGAAGGACAACATTTTACCACCTCTAAATTAGTGCTTCTGTCCATGAATTATGGCTCTTAGAGTACTGCTGACTGAGCAAGAGAGCAAAAGGGCACGGCAATTTAAAGGGGAGAGAGATTCCTATGAAGATAGAACATACAAGTCAAATTGCAATGAGAATACTTAGCAGTCCTTTGTAATCTTTCATAGGTGAAGTTTTTCTTTTGGAATATTCAAACTCAGCTGAGTATTCAGTGGTTTCTGTCTTGGTGATTTGGAAAATACAGTCCTAACCTCTTGTGCTTCCACAGTGATAGCTGGGCAATGACCATGTTTTGCTGAAGGAAACAATTTTTTTTTTTCTGTTCTCATTTGAAATATAGTCCAATGTGAGCTGCAGTGCCCCTGGACCAAATGCAGGAGTGATCTCTTGTAAGACTATTGTGTTGCTGAGGGTTTTGGTATCACCAGATCCCAATCCTAATGTGTCTGTGGCTCCCTCTACTCAGGAGGAACTAATATTTTGGGATTATTCATAAGATTTGAAAAAACACAATGTTCCATATCAGGAAAAAGACGTCAAAGGGACCTGTTCTGGGACTTTGCTGGGAAAGGATGTAAGTGGCTGCTGCAGGAGAAGGAGGGAGGCTGATTGCAGGAGAAGCAGGGAGGGAGGGAGGGCTTCTGTTTCCTCTGCATCCTCCCTTCTCCCACGAGTAATCCCATCTCCCCCTCTGCAGCTCTAGGCTGATTCCCTGCTCCTGTCAGGATTACTGGATTACTGTTCCCAACAGGAAATTCTGCCCATGTGCCTTCCTGGGTCTTGATTCATTCATGTTAAATCCCAGGATAAACCACAGGCTCAGGGAATTGATCTGTGCTCTCTAAAAGCTGGTATTTTAAAATTGTATTTTCCAGTTTGGTGAAAGGTGGGGTTGATTCTTCTGCTCTTTTCCAGTTCCAGGGCTGCTTCTCTCCATTGGGAAGCCTAAAAAGATGGATGAGACAGTCCTTGAGTGTGGATTTATAGCCATGACAGGTCTGAAATGTCTTAGGATCTCTGGGATCCCTGAGCAGGAATTGGAACAGAATCAGAAATGGTGAGAAAAAGTCTGACTGGCAGGACTGTGGCAAAAGGTCAGAATGAAGAGCAGGAAAATTCCTATTGCTGCTGCTGCTGCTGCTGCTGCTGCAGCTTATAAAACAAAGCAACTTAGAGATGTGATTAAATTACTTCCAATAAACAAAAGCAGAGAGAAACATTCCCAGAGCTCATTTTAGATACTGCACTATATGAAAAAAATTTCCTTACAAGCTAATAATTAGTGGTTTTTATAAGTGTTACTGACAGCATACTGGCAGAAGAGGTTGCAGCAATGGAAGCTTTTGCAGATGTCTCCACCTCCTGTTCTTCTAAGTACTAATACATGTGTGCTTAACTGGTTCAAAATAACTACAATAAATATATGTAATACATACCTGTTTTTAATACAAAGGCTGCTGAATATTTCATCAGATGTAAGGGGGRAAAAGCCCTTTATTTACCTTTTCCTTCAGGTGCCCTCTCAGACAGTGCCAGGTCCAGAGCTCTGCCAGAGGAAGCTGTGCTCAGGCCACCCTTTGCAGGGCTTGTCTCTGGAGAAGACAAATGCAGAGATTACACTTGTGAAGGTACAATAACTCTTCTTTCAGGAGTGTGTCCAAAAGTGCATMTTCTAAACTATTATCAACTGCAGTCCCCTAAAATCTGTTCATTCTTAGTGAGAGGCTGTTTATTAGGGGTTAGTTAAGCTTTCCTGGTCAGGTGGCAGTGAGGTGCCCTTTCCAGGGCATTCAGTGCTATTCATCCTGTATTGTATGCAACCTCCAGATTTAAATAAGAAAATAGTTTCATTCTACATAGCCATTAAAAATGCTGGCTCTTCACATAGCTGTAAACAGGAATAGGGAAATTCTCCAAATGAGAAAAGGTGTAATTCATTTTTCACTTGCCTTTTCCTTCTGTCCTTGCAGGTGGGCCTGCAGAACTCCTGTTGGTGGAGACAATTTTGACTTGCATTGAGTTACTGTCTCCTGGGAATGAGGCTGGGGAGGTGGTTATCTCTTCCACTGAGACCAAAGCTTCCATAAATCCATCTTCTTCTGAATAAGCAGAAAAAAGAAAGCAGAAGAAGAAATAGAAAATAAACAGCAAGATTTTAATTTTAGATAGCTGGTGAGAGTAATATCCTCAGGCAGAACCAGTGTGAATTGATGATCATAGAGAAGGAGTRTCTGAGAGGAAAATTGGAAAGGCAGAGTATCCACACTGGTCATTTATGCACATTTCTTGCCTTTCAGAAGAAAGGGCTGTGGTTAACTATATCCAATTTAACTGCTGATTGTTTTGGGKTTTTTTTTAATTCTCTAGGTACTGAGACAGAGATTTGCAAGGTGCTGAAAATCATGTTTGCTGCTTAGTCAGCTGTACTGAGAGATAAAGTATGAGTGAGATGTCATTTGCTGAGTAAATTGCTTTAAAAGTGTCTGTTCACCTGAAGTTTCTAAAACTGAGAGTAACATCAGTGAAAGAAGAAATTAATTGATTGATGCAGAGCTGGGTGACTGAAGGTTTTTCTGGGTTGTAACCACAAGGAAATATTTAGGGGAAAATAATTTGAAAAATAATTCTTTTCAGGAGATTCTTTATCCTAAAATCAATTTGGTATTTGTTTTTAGATTATCTGACACTTTATTGTTGATCAGGAATGTTTTGTTGAATTTGGAGGTACTTAAAATCTTTTTAAACCTTTTTTATATAAACTAATTTGTAAATGAAAACACTTATCAAATGGTTTAATTTTCTTTTCTAAATGTCAGTGTGAACCATGTGGCATTTCACAAAATATAGTTTTAACATACTAATGGGCGTGTATTTTCATATTTTTAAAGCTTTCTTTTTTGAATTCTTTGTCTGAATTTATTGATTAGACTAAACTCAAATTCATTAAGCTTGTCCCTCTGATGTTCTGGTTTTAGTATGTGTTGAAAATAACCTGTCGGAGGATAAGAGAACAGATTAAAAGAAATTAAAGTACTGCTAAGAACACAGCAAAGCCCATGAAAGGTGGCAGAAAGGGATCAATAGTCACACACTGGTTTGATAGCTCAGCAAGGTGCACATTTTATACCCCTTTGTTTGGGAGTGAAATGTTGAAATGAAAGTGATTCCTGCTGGATGTAAAAAATAAAACCAGTTTGGGAAATTCTACACTTAGCTAAGAAAAGATATCACAAATAATCTCCTGGGAGCCATGCAGACCTGCAACACAATACACAGATTTTCTGGTACATTCAAGTTAATGGAGGAGAGCATTTAGTGATTTTGACCAGTGCTTAGTACAGCAGTGCTGAATCCATTGGGGTGGGAGACAGGGATATTGTTCAGACAGTGTAATCAGAGTCAAAAAATGACTGCTCTCTACTCTCCATATGCAGTTTTCTCTGACATTTTTCTGGTGTATTTCAGCCTGTCTGGATAATCCTTTCTACCCAAAAGGGGTCAGAGGAAAGTTCCAGATCTACCAAGGTGCTCCATTTTCAGCTGTGCCTAYTGGTGAGGCTGTGCTCAAAGCACAGACACCTGCAAAAGCTGGAACAGGTTTTACCCTGGGAGAGAGTTCCATGAAATTATCTGTAATAAAGGAGGAGGCAAAATCAAAATAAACCCTTCTGGCAGCAGATGCTGTGAATGTAATTTACAGAAACATCCATTATATCATAAAACCTTATGTGGAGAGGCTTTCAGAAACACTTGGATGAGGAGTGCAAATGAGTGGCTGGAGGCAAGGAACAGCTAATGCTTCTCAGGKTTTATTGTTTGTGTATCTGCTGTCTGACCCTGATCTAAATTTGATTCTCTGGCAGCCCTGTTGTTACCATGCACAGAGTTTTAACTGTGATGCTTTTAGATGRAGAATTGCTGTGTCAGTCAAAGAAAGAGGAAAACTGAGGGTCACTGACCTTTTCTTGAGAGGATGGGGGGAGCAGGAGCTGTGCCTCTGTGGTCCCTTGAGGTAACTGTGCAAAAAACAGAGGCATCATGGTACTGACCTGCCAGCTGAATTTCTGCCATACATTTCTGAAATTACTTTGACTTAAAGCATTATAAAGCTTAACCAAACAGCCTGGATTTATAAAGATGGTGATTAGGAGAAGCAAAGTGTTTTGATGAAGGATGTGCAAGTCAGCAGAAGAAATATTATCCAGAAATCCTGTGCTGAAGATTTTTGACTGTGACASCACAGAGCTTCATAAATGAAAATCCATCTTCACCTGTAGTCAAGAGTGCCAAATTTGTCAACAAAATTTAATGACTCTTACCTCTGGCTTTGGAAGTTGCCAAGACTGTGTCACGRGGCTCAAAAGAAACCACTGTTGAAAATAGAAAATATAAACTCAGGAAACACATTGYCAGCACAGTTATGAACAGTCAGGCTGCTGAGAAGAGCTTTTTCTGAAAGCAGGAAGAYACAGACATAGCATGGAGAGACATTTGCCTGTTTTTCTCAGTGGTGTGTTGATGGTTGTAGACAAAGAGATGCTCATAAATTAATCTCATTGTATGCAAATAATGTGCATAGCACTAAGACAGGATTCTGTGATTCTATGAAAGAAGTGTAAATATGGCTGAATTRGGAAATTCAACATTAAGTCCATTCGACAGACAAACAGAATAAACAGGATTAGGTCTGGCATCCCAGTGTTGTGCAAAGAAGGATGCTGCTTTCCTTGTGAACACCTTGTGTTTGCCTGCACTGAGAGTCAGGTATGGATGGGCAGTCATAAGTCCAAATACCTCCCTGACCTCTAACTTGTTTCYTTGGCCTGATAAAATGATTTTGTTTTGTCACCTACCTTTTGGTAAATTATAAAAACAGCTCTCAAATTATCTAAAAAATAATCTCCACATTTTTTTCTGTGTTGTTAGGATGTTGTGATGTGAAGAATAACTTGTTAAGTCCTTTGAATGAGTTTCTCAGTGATACCTAGCTTTGGTTTAATGAATCTTCCACAGTTGTCAATGTTGAAAATTCTTTGGGCTTAAAGAGGAAGACAACTGGTTAAATAGTAARTGGTTCTCCAAATGTTTCCATCAAAGACAGATTAGAACTACATTGAATCTACATTKTTTTCAGCTTTTTAAAATTCCTAATACAGGTTTTTGTTTTTGGAACCTTATGATGATGGACTGTGCCTCATTAGGGAGCAGGAGTAGTTGTTTTTCCAGGAAGTAAAAATTRCTTCAGAAGTGCAAATACAGATGCTCTCATTCCTTCAGGAGTTCTGTTTTCTATTACAAAGTGTCCCAGAAGCAGATAGAAAAACATGAACCAACACTGGAGCTGCTGCTAGGTGAGAATGAAAAATATTGTAAAAAACTACTTAGATAATCCAGGAGAGCTATGAAGGAACAGCCAGAACTTACATTCAGCATAAAGCCTTTTCAGCTACCTAAGCTTGTGCATGTGCTGCTATTTAAAAATATAAAAAAMAAATAAACCCACAAACCTTTATATGTCAGAAACATTGTTTTTTAAAAAGAAAAAAAAAWTCYATGTGGTTTTCATTATTCCAGATTCACACTTAGGGCAATGGCACACACAGGGGAGCACACTAAAGCTTGAAATCAGGTTCTTAGGTTCTCAAAAAATCCARCTTTCCACCTCTCCCCGTGCAAGCTGGTTTGGTGGAAAGGTCCCTGCCCACAGCAGGRGATTTGGAATGAGATGATCTTCAAGGGCCCTTCCAACACAAACCACTCTGTGATTTTCTGGGTTTAGCAGTGGCCTGGTTGCACATGTCCAGTACATGCTGCCTCTGTGCTTGGCAGACTTGGGGTCTATGAACAGAGAATCACAGAAYCATCAAGACAGGAAGAGACCTTCAGATCACCCAACCCAGCTGTCAGCCCTGCCCTGCCCCTGTAACCCCTAATCCACCAAAGCACATTTCCCAGTGCCAGATCCAAGCACTTAAACGTTTATCTCCAGGGGTGGTGACTCCACCATCTCCCTGGGCAGCCATTCCAATGTCTGAGCACCTGAACAGTGAAAAAATTCTTATTAATGACTCATCTGAATCTCCCCTGTCTCATCTTGAGGACATTTCCTCTGATGGTTTCCCTGCAGGCCCAGCAGAGGAGACCAACACCCACCTCACCACACCCTCCTGTCAGGTGGTTTTGGGGAGCAGTGAGGTTCCCCTGAGCCTGCTCTTCTCAAGACCAAACAAACCCATCTGCCTCAGCCACTCCTCATAAGAAATGTTCTCTTGTTCTCTCATGAGCCTTGTTGCCCTTCTCTGGACACACCCCAGCCCCTCAATGTCCTTTTTAAAGTGAGGAGCCCAGAGCTGAGCACAGCACTCGGGGTGCAGCCTCATGATGCTGAGGGAGGATCACTGCCCTSGTCCTGCTGCTCACACAGATGTCACTGGCCTTCTGGGCCACCTGGGCACTCACTGGCTCCCRCTGAGGCAGCTGTGCTCCAGCACCCCCAGRCCATTTTCCAAACAGCTCTGGTGCCACTTCTCCCTTTACAGCAGTGTGGCTTTGCTTGTGATGGAGCCACAAAACAAAAGTGCTAAACTGGGTAAGAGTCCAAGACTKGTCTCCCTCTCTACTTCATATCCTGGCCCTCCCAGAGCTACCAAGGGCTTTGGGTGCTTCTGTCCCTGGCCTCTCGTGTGGCAGGACAGGAATGTTTGGTCACYCACAGCAGGCAGACCTGCTCCCAGCATGGAGTTTCGCRTGCAGCCATGGTTATCCTGSCACTCTGACTCAGGGAAAGGCAGCATTCAGCCTTTCTGTTGTCTGGGGATCAAACTGCATGGTTTGATCCTCATGCAGGCAAGAGGAGAACAGATTCTCCCASTGCAGCAGTGAGGTTTTGCAAGCACCCACTCCTCAGAAGACAACCATTGATTGAAGCAGAAAAAAAAGAAGACTGCCATGAGAACCATTTGGCCTTGTGGTTCAGAGACTCACCAAGGAGGCTCCAGAGTGAGGAGGTTTCAGCCTGGATTTCTTCATTACAAGTAAATAAACTAAAAACTGGTGGCTCATTGGCGCAAACCATGCTCAGAATTTCCTCGTGCTACTGCTTGATCTTAATTAATTCAATATCTTTTAAAGACAAGAGTATGCRATTGGCTGCAGGTCCAGTGGTTGGCACCCACAGAGGGCATCTCTGCCAAACAGCTCACCTGCTCCCGCCTGTGTTCCCAGGGAAAAAAAAGCTGTTTTGATGAAAACAGGTTTTGTTGTAGAGTGTTCATTCTCTGCCCTTGGGAAACTCACTGTAAACACTGGTTAAACACATTACATGCACAAATTGAAAAATTGCACCTTCCCATTCAATCTTGAACTMCATCACCAAAACATTACATCTAGTTTTACAGCAGTCCTTTTAGAAGGGCAGAAAGAAAGCAAATATCTTGTAYTCTCTCAGCTTTTGGGAGCTGCAAGCAGGGCTTTTTTCACTCTGAGTTGCAAACCTTCTTCCACAGATGCAGTCACAGCCCGTGTTTCATCAGTCCCTTGATGAACCAATGCTGCAAAAAGAGATTTTTTTTTTACTTTAGAAACTCAGGGCTTAGGGTGCTCCTTAGACTGTATGGTGGAATAACATGATCAGAGTCATCAAAAAGGAACTTATTTCTAAATATTATTATGATTACAGCAGCAGTATTAAAATATTGCTTTAGTATTTATACCCTGCTGATACTAAATTCTATTGAGCTACATGCAGTATAATAATAAAAAATAATCGCAAAGAGTTTCAGCCTCAACAAGAGGAATCAGCTGRCAGTCAGCATTCTTTAAATTCCCATTTCTTCAGCTTATTTTTCTGAGTATAAGCTGGTCTCAATTTAATACATTGCAGACAAAGAATTACAAAGGTGACCTACCCTCCCTGTGTCGTGTTGTCAGCTCTCTCTTGCTGGTTGTTTCTGAAAGAGAAAAGTCTCTCATAAAGTATGAGAAGGGGATTTTTTTCACTGTTTGATCTGAATARCACAAATCAGGAGTCCATTGAATGTATTCCTATTAAAGATTTASTCAAATACATGCCTATTTCACTCAWTTTTTTCTCTGTAATAAAGAACCTGTCAAAATCCTTTGTCTATGGATTCATCAGATAGGGTTATTTTTTTTTTTCCAAAGTCAGAACTGGACAGAACCGCTACACAGGAGGATTATAACTGAGTGAACATTAAGTGAAAATGTTTCATTCAAAGTTGATTTTTTTTTCTCCTCATTGAGAAATATAATCCTCATCAAGAAATATAATCATCAAAAAATATAATATAATTTAAAATTAACAGAGGCATCCAGTGAACTCAAATGGAATCTTTCTTTATCAGCAGTGAYAAAATCAGCATGATTTTTCTGTTAGCAAAGAACAACTTCCCCTTTACCTTCAGTGTGTTGGATCTACCATACTRTATATCAGGGACATCTGATCCCAGTGAAACATTACTGTCTTAAAAAAGACAACATGTTGGCTTTAATGCAAACCTTTCTGGGGCATTTTCTTCTCCCTTGATGCATCCAGGARGGTATGCACACATCCAGGCTGTGATTCAGGTGTGTGTCTGTCTGTCCTTGGCACTGGAGGCTGTGACTGTGACCCAAAGTAWTAGAAAAGCTGAGGCTGCTTTTTCACATTTCCCTCAGCTTAGGAACCCAGAGTTCCTGCCCCTGCCATGCTCTGGTTGCAATCCATATGAATGAAGTTTTTAATCCAGGCCTGTTCCCACAGGGCAGGCATTTGGTCTTGCAGGGCTGCAATTTCAGCTGCAGATCAGTGTGTGACCATGGGGATAAACCTCYCCTTCATCCTTAGCAGGGCTTTTTCCCTCCAGAATAGAAACCAAGTAACTGAACAGAGTAAGCCTGTTTTTGCTTTTCCAGTCAGTTTTTGGATGGTTTAAGGGAAGATTTGGGTTAGCAATATTTTCAGCAATTCCTGCTGGTGACATCACCACAAGWATCACTCATTCATTCCAGGTGGCAGAAGCTTCCTGAAGGAAAAAAAAAAAATTCTTCACATCTAACTGGAATTTCCCTGTTGCAGTGGTGTTACTTGCACCCTGTGCACCTCCAAAAGGGTCTGGCTGTGTCTCCTCTCCACACCCCACTTGCTACTGAGAACTGCAAAAATATCTGCCCCAAGCCTTCTCCTCTTTCATCATGGGCTGCAGCCCCTTCCCCAGCTCAGAGGCCTCTCCTGGCCCTGCTCCAGGACAGCAATCAGTCTGCCACCACCTTCTCTMCTGGTACTCACCCAGGTAGCAGTAAATGGACAAGACAAATGAAACTTAGACCAGATTTATGGCAGGAAAGTGCCCAGCTCCTGCTTCATTCTCCTTGGGTCACATTTGGTGCCAGCAGAAAATCTGGCAGGAGGGGGCACTCGGTCAGATCCCTGTTATTACCTGTAACTGGAGATGGGCAGAAGGAGACATCCAGCCCATGCAGGGAGGAGTTGATCTGGGCATTCACAAAGCATTCAATGGCATCTTTGTCACAGGTGCAGAGGAACTGTTCACAGGGATCCACAGACTCTGGAAATAAAACAAAAATCCAAACAAGGCGCTATTGAAAAATCCTTTCCACCTTCTGCTTTTTCATCCCTGTAAGGTTTGTGTCTTTATTTTGTTAGTCCAAACCTATTTATAATGTGCTTCTCCATGCAAACATGGACAAGATTCATAGTCCAACTCTTGTTTTAAACACCAGTTGATGCAGCCTGGCATGRCTGTCAATATATTATTGCCTCTTTGGCTGTGTCTGCAGAGTATTGAGGACTACTGAGCAAGGCTCTATTCTTCCATGGAAAACYTAATCCAGCTGATGCTGCATTTAACGTTTCACAGACTTCATCAAAATATTCCTCCTTACTCCACAAAGTCACAGTCTACAATCCAAGCCTTTMATGTGAGATGTGATTTGCTCCTTATAAAGAGTCAGAGAACCTTAGAACAGCTTGGATTCAAAAGTGTGTTAAACCTCATGTTATCCCATCCCCTGCCATGGGCAGGGACATCTTCCAYTAGACCTGGTTGCTCAAAGCCCCATCCAACCTGSCCTTGAACACTTCCAGGGATGAGGCATCCACAACTTCTCTGGGCAGCCTGTGCCAGTGCCTCACTGTCCTCAAAGTTAAAAATTTSTTCCTAACACAAAGGATATGAAACAGTTCTCCATGAAATACTATTTTCCCTCTTCAGAATTCCCTACCTTTCAGAGTTTAAAAAACATTGACTTTTCATAGCTGTCACACTTCTATTTTGTATATGTGATGGGGACTATATAAAAAGAGCTTAAAAAGCATTATTAATGCTTAAATGCACTTGGACTATTAGAGATTGGCCTAAGTAACAAAAATGGTTTTAATTTGAAACAAGAAATGGAAATTGGATCAGATTGTTGCTTAAATAGGACATAAGGGTATTAGTTTGAGGATTCTGCTCCTCTTTGCTGGTATTCTCAAAATATGTTCTAGCATATAATTTTTTCTGAGCCAATACTTGATGAAAAATTATATTACATGTTATTAGGCACTAAAGAACCCCATGGCACTCTTGTCAGGCTTGTACCAGCATTGCATGGAATAGCTCCTGTTATAACACACAGGATCTCTGCCCTTCCTGGTGACAGAGCTGTWGCTGAGGAGTGTGTGTGACCCTCTGAACAAAGAATTTGATCCCTCAAAGTGCAGAAAAATCAGGCCTTGATGCCTCAGAAGAAGATTGTTTTTCAGGTCTCTCCTCAGCATCTGCTGCGTTTCTGATGTGTGAAGACATCTCCAGCAATGCTTAGTGGTCTTGCGAGGTAAGGGAAAGCCCAGGAAGAGGCTGCCTGTTGGAGGAGCTCTGGGAAGTGAAGGGACTAATTTGCCTAYGACTTTTGTAAGGTAGACCAGAATAAACTACTGGTGAGGCTCCAGTGTTGTGCTCTTTTGACAGGCCAATCTCACCACAGGTCAGGTTTTTAGTAGAGCAGCTGACATCTGCAGAAATCTTTGATGGGTCCCACGTGCATTCCATCTCCAGYGCTTCCTCGTAGCATCTGCGGTGCTGAAAGCAGCATCTTAAAGAGGAAATAACAGAGAGRTCAAACCATGCAGTTTGATCCCCAGACAAAAGAAAGGCCAAGTCCTGCCTTTCCCTGAGTCAGAGTGGCAGGATAACCATGGCTGCATGCAAAACTCCAYGGTGGGAACAGGTCTGCCTGCTGTGGGTGACCAAACATTTCTGTCCTGCTGTGGTTCCCGGGTGCTTGCAAGGACTTTACAGGCACTTCATGTAAGAAATCCACTGCCAGTGCACAAATACTTCCCCTCAGCACTGTCAAGCAAAACCCCACAAGTCAGCCCTAAAGATCTTGGGCTGTCCTGTCCCAACCTTCCTCACTGCAGATTTGGAGAACTACCCTGAACCTGGCACTCACAGAGGGTTAATGGCTCTGCGATGTGAATTCCTGTGTCTCATTGGGACTATATAAATACATGCAGTTTTGTCCTCTATTTCTTGTACTTCTATGCAACAATCACAATTGAAATGCACCATTTTGCCATGGGAAAGGGCCACGAAATATTTTCTCACAATGGAGTAAAACAGTTTTCTCCTGCCACTATACATCACAGGCAGTCAGAAACCTTGTGTTTTCCTGCACCCCTGCTATCCTGCCAAACTCAAATTGCCTACAGGGCCACTTCACTTTGAGTAGGAATAAAAAGTCAACTAAACCAACAAGCTCTTCTTCAGTCYTCTCCTCTCTTCAGCTCTTTGTACAGATAAATCATCTCCACAACATCTCTGTGCACTGACATCAGCTGTAAATGAAACTCCAAGTAAAACAATCATCATTTACCCCAGGTAAAATTGTTACATAGATTAAACAGTCTTGCTGTTAAATTCAGATTGAAATACCCTCATTTCATAAAATTGGACTCAAAACACAGCTCTGTTATCGAGTTGCATTTGTCCAGGACAATGCTGAAGGCAAGRACAGCAAAAACATCCAAACCCAGCATCTGCTGCCAGGAAGGATCACACCTGCTCCTTGCCAGGCTCCCTTCTAGGGAGCCCTTCTGCACATGCTACACATGCACTTTCACTTTTTCACCTCCTCTATTTAGAAAAAATTTCATATTAAATCACTGACTGTATTAATAAATAATTATCACAATATATTATTTGTCTTCACACCAGGGAAGGAGTCCAGGGAATGTATCTAAAAAAGTGAGGGCAAATAGCATTCACCAGAAATGCCTGATGGCTCCTCTGCACCACAAATTCTACTGTGCCTTGTTCCAGGGATGAGGCTGAAATCTGTGAGCTCCACCAGGAAGAGGGTTTTGAACACCTGACTGGTGATGTCTCAACACTCCTCTGACTCTACCTGAGGTCTAGTGAGGTGTTAGCATCCAAAAGCTCCTCTAACTGCATAAGAAGTCTAACAGAAACTCTCTGCACTTCTTGTTTGTTTAGACATTCACTATTACATCAACATTTACTGCAACAGTTAATCCAAAAATTCACTTTGTTTCCCTTTGCAAGCAGGGAAGGGATTATTTCCCTGTCATTGCAAGACATGGATTGTCTTCTGGGCCTGCTTCTCTTTCACAGAGTCTATGGGGGCTCCTAATTTGGATATGACAATGAGCTACTCTGGGAAATGGGAAAAGGTTGCTCTTATGGGCACTAGTACTTCTCCATGCCTTAAAAACTGCTGTGAGGCATCGAGCCCTTTTCTATGGAACAGAAATGGCATAAGCAAAGCCCCAAGATTTGCAAAACTATTTTCTAAGAAATAAAATCACTGAAAAAAAGTTGCAACACTGTGGGAACTGTCTGTGGGAGAGACAGGCAAGCCACTGGTTTGGAGGCTGCCTTGAAGCAAGAGCCCATCTCTGTCAGTGGCAAAGCAATAATTCAGTCTCTGTTTGCTGCACATGGCAGWAGGAATTCTGTGCTGATAGGGAAACCTCACCCCAGGGCTCCAAAACAATTTGTAAACACAAACTGTCTGTGTGGGTGGTTCTCAGGACAAACCTGCTGATGGATGTCTCTGCAGTTTCTGGGTTTGTGCTGCTCTGCACTAAAATGGAGTTGAGTGAAGCAAGAGCCCRGGTGCTCAGCTCTGGGGTATCAATCCATTGAACTGGCTCGGGCTCCCATTTCAGGATGTCATCACAATTGTTCAGAAAACCTTTCACAGAGAAGTTACATGGCTTTTTTCCAGTAGCAGGGTTAGATCTCCATTTTCCCAGCCATCCCATGCTGCAGAGTGGATGGATTAATTTCCACCTATCTATAGGCTTAGCCCTTTCTGAGCCATTGCTGTCTTCACTCAGGGAATGAATACATTACATTGTTGGAAAACCCATTTTCTTCACAGACATGGATGTATCTTGATTCTCTTTGAATCTCCTTTCACATCTCTTGCTGATATAACTTAACAGYTATTTGATTGTCCTGGCCTGAGATTACATTTTCTCTCACTAGAGCCAGATGGTGTGGGTCTTACTTACCCCCAAATAAATCTATCTTTTTATTACTGCTTTTAAATAATTTGTACAGGAGTTATGCTTTGGGTAATCAGAGCAGGAGGGCATTTCTTGCCAGTCAGGGCAGAAAAGGACYTCTCATGGATGTGACTTACTCATCAGCTTCATCCACAGGGAGCCCTTCCATCTCAAACCGGCAAGAGCAGCCATAGTCCTCGAAATCCCTGGGGCAAAACCCAGTGACACACTTCATTCTGTTCACAAAGTTGAGAAGGGCAGGGAAGTTGGTGAAGATGGACTGTAACCAGGTGAAGTGAGAGCCCAGGCAGTCTGGAAGGAGAACAGCCATAAAACACCCAGTAAGTGGAGGTGAGGCAGGTGTGGGTGACACACGGGTGATGTTTGCATGGGCACAGAGCCCAGACCAGGCAGGGACATTGGGCAGTGCTTGGCACTCAGCAGTGCTCAGTGTTACAGTGGCCTTTGGGGAGATCTGCACCCACAAAAGTCACTGTTTCATTTTAGTAAATACATAAAAACAAACTCCACARGATTTCTATTCAGAGCTAAAGTACAACTGGAACAGGTACGTACCAAAAAATAATGCAACACTTTCCACATTTTGAAAGACTCCATTGAAGAGTGTGGCATTGTCTAAATGAAAAAAATAAACAAATAAACAATGCTTACTTAAAAAAAAATTTTCTCCCCCTACCATACTTCCCCTAGTCTYACTTCAGTTGTTAAACCATTTTGAGATGAGTCCCTGGCTATTTGCTCACACTTCCCTGTGATGCTTCTGGAGCACAAGGATTCCCACTGCCATGCAATATTGCAGAAAGTAAAGCTTAAACCTTTCTTACTCAAGATTCTTTCAGGTGTGTTAAGCAGCTCTGGCAGGAATGGTGGTGGCTCCAGTTCTTGGCCACCTACCTCAGCAAATAAATTTGAGAAGAAAAACGTTGAAATGTAAAACAAACAAACAAACAACAAACAACAACAACAAAACAAAAACCAAATCAAACAAAAAAAAAATCACAACTAACCAGCAACATATATTTCATTATGACACACTGCAGGCATTTTGAATACCTTCATAAGCTGATTTATCAAAGACGTGAAGTACTTGCTCAGCTCCAGCCCCACCCTGGGAAGCCCAGAATTGTACTGGTGTGGACTGGTGTGTACTGGGAATTCAAACCCACTTCAGCTCAAAACYCAGTCTCTGTTGAGCAGGTATTGCTGCTGAGGATGAGCTAACCCTTGTCTTCCTGTTCTCATCTGAACAGTGGCCCTTTCTGGGACAAATTAGTAGAATTAGATAAAATCKGTTTAGTGCCCACCTATGTCCCAAGCCCTCTGTAACCCTGTGCTATAATGTGAAGCAGGGTTATTTGAAGTGATCTGGTTTTTCTAAGTCCATCTTGGCTATTGTCTTATTGCCTCATTGTCTCTCTTCCTATAACTCTTCATATTTTAATTCTCTCTTCTTCCTTTTGAAGATGACATGGTAGATTTGGCATCTTTTCAACACTTCCATTTTTTCTGGTGGCCAAATTCTGAATTAGAGTAAAATCTAGTTTTGTT
>JACDOX010000049.1:2241948-2321534 GCA_014549065.1 Cardinalis cardinalis
AAAGAAAGAAAGAAAGAAAGAAAGAAAGAAAGAAAGAAAGAAAGAAAGAAAGAAAGAAAGAAAGAAAGAAAGAAAGAAAGAAAGAAAGAAAGAAAAAGAAAGAAAGAAAGAAAAAGAAAAGTGAGGACAGCCATGGTGTGATTGTCAACTATTTTTTCCATTTTTGTGTAAGTAGCAGCAGGCTTTGACCATATGTGGATAAACTACCTTACCTGCTGAGTATAATCCCCTTAGACAGTGTAATTGCATTTCCAGGTTCACATGTCTCACACACTTTATAGCTCTGGGCAACGCTATGTTATGTGATAGCAGAGGTTATGAAGGTTCAATTTGGACTAATGAAGTTCTGTTGAAATAAGCTTGAGTCCTCTAGTGCTGACAAGAAATTTAATATAAAATGGCATTCTTGGGCAGGARGAAAATCAAGGCTTTACCAACCTGAAAGAGAAACTATTTTCATTGCTATGAAACTATTTCTCTCCTGGCAGAGCTCGACAAGGRTAGCAGGAGTATGTGAGGAGCAGGGCACAGACCCTGGCAGCTCCCAAACTCACAGGCTGCTCTGAAAGCCAAGTGWCAAAGGCACTGCACAAATATCTGGTGAAATTAGCAGAGATGGGCAAGAGGGAGACCCATTTCCCTTCACCCCAGCAATTTCACATGAATGTGATTAGGCTTTGTCCCCTTAATAGCTTTTGACACACCTTGATATTCTCCTACATGGAGTAAATTAAAAACTAATGATTCCTTGCTTAAGTAAACACACTTCATGTTAAAAACCAAATATCAGAGCATGGGACATTGAGGCTTTAATATAAGTTGTCCCTGAAAAGTAATGTTAAAATTGATGAGAAATAATAAAGTTGATGAATAATTAAAACTTGCTGAAGGCATCCCTCCTACAAATTTCAGCCTCCAAAAAGTGGGTCCTCCTATCCTGCTAACCCAGTATTAAATGCTTYATTCAAGCTATGTGTTTTGCCAGCAGAAATTCAATTGTACCTAGCTGCAAATTGAATGTTGGCAATTTCAATTTGAAGCCATCTATGTGGGAAAGAGAAGTCAAACAAAAATGCTGAAAGCTAAGGAAATTGATTTGGTTTTCATTTTTGGCAATCCCTTTAACACTGTATTTGCATAATACTGTATTTATTTAGTGATAAAATAATTTTTTCAATTAATTTTCTATTTAATTTTTTTAATTGCATAGTATATTCACATCATATCATTGAAATTTAAATTTTCACCCATTCATAGTTATGCTCTATACCTCTTCTGTAAAAAATTTCTACTGTGAAATGTATTTTTTTGTGTTCAGTACATAAGTTCATAAAGATAAGCAAAAGTAGGAATTTATTTCAGAACTTTCTTTTATAAAAAATTCTCTTTCTTAAGAGATTGAACTAGTCAAGAGACCAGAAAAGGCAAGAACCACTGCTCCTGTGCAGAGCTTTCTTCCCATGTGTTTCAAATTGCCACAGTATTGTCAGGGGCAGTGAAGTGTCCAACTTTTGCAATAAACAGACAGCTCTTTTATTAATTCAATATCACATCCCTGTGACACTGAGATTAAATTTTGCTGCCAGTGAAGACCAATGTTATGGTTRTTGTGAATGATTCAGACTCAAAATATCCCTCTCTGCACGCTCTAATATGCACATTTACATTTACATATGCACGTTTTATTAGTTGGCACCCCTTCTGTGATTTAAGAAATGAATTATTGGAATAATGAGTCATCCTTCAGAACAATGTGAATGCCCTTTCTTATTTAAGGATCCCACTGCTGGATTTATTTCCCCAAATGTGTGATTGTTAGAATCAGGCAGGCTGCCTGTGCCTCCATGGCTCCTCACACAGAGGCATTTGGTGACTCCAATTCACCCATCTCACTCAAATCCAGGTTTCCCACCTTTTCAAGGCATCCTGGGKTCTCCAGGGTCTATAGTGTTGCACACCAGAGGAGGACTCTGGTATTTGGAGCTCTTTAAACAGAAGTAAAATGAGAGAATRCTAAATCTGATTTCAGAATTAAATAGCATTATAAGAGGTAAAAAGATGGCCATGAAAATGAAAGTGATTTGCCCAGCATTTTAGTTCCTTAGACTCTTCTGRTTTTATCTAAAATATCAAGCCTAAGGGATATTGAAGACCCCTGGAGGTCAGGCTGATGTATTATCTTTGCACTATCCAGCATCCATGCTTCTCCTAGACAGTCACCACACAGAAACAAAGGAGATGAGAACTGACCTTTCATGAAAATCTAGCTGATGATGATCCTTTTTTAGCTGAGGAAGTAGTTTGCAGTATTGTAAATTCAGAACAATTCTGGGAGTTTCATGTGACATGAGCTGGTTTCATAATTTTATTTATGATGGTATTTAAAGCATGATATTTTCTTTTGCAATGACTTATAAGAATAAGTCTGATAACCAATCAATGCTAAAATTGCCCCACAGAGTACCTATGTTAATTCTATCACCACAGTATAATCTATGTTTTGAATTTGCAGCTGTGTACAATTCACAAGCAAATGGAAGCAGTCCTTTGGACATTTGGSGTGGTTTACATACATAACCTATCACAAGCTAATTAACCATGTATGTTTTTTCTGCATGGRAATGTTTCTATCTTGCATGACTTGCAAACACATTGCTGTTTCTGTGCATGAGGTGCATTTACTCACTGGTAGCTGAGTAAAGTTTCAGTGTCACGCCAGGTCGGTAGGAAGGTGGCAGRGACAGTACTGTGGAAGGCAAATCTGGGGGAAGGGAAAAGAATAGGACTTGCTTTGACACCTTAAAACAAAAAGGCAGGTTGATTGAAGGAACAGCAGAAATGAGTAAAAAAACTAACCCTGAACTCACAGTTCATTAATAAACATTTACATGGACAGTGATGTATAAACACATTATCAGTCATCTATTTCTATTTATTACTTTCTATTTCATAAATGTGCCAACTGACACACTTTGCTGCTATCCCAGATCAGTCTTACCTGGCTCTGTTTGCATCACTTTGCTGGCTTYTTGTGGAGACACTGTCTGCATCCAAAGCATGGACGTGTCAGCTGTGGGAACAGAGAGACACACCCTTCTTTTATTCATTATTTATCTGTCTACTGAGAAGAATTGCTAGGTATGAGACAGCTCAACAGCCAGAGTCCCTCACCCAGTACTGCCAATGACATATAAAAATGCCAGGATGAAATAGGAAGGACAAAAGCTGTACTTGACTAGAACTTGAATAGACTGTGGTCTAGGGAAGGGCAGGGTTTCAAAAATGCATCAAGAAGGCAAAAGAAGCATTTCTACATGGCTTTTTCACAGGTCTGCTCACCAAATTTGGAGCTAAATGTGAGGCAGAGGTGTTTGCGGGAAGCAAGACCAAGTTTTTCCCSTAAAGCTAAGAAACTACAGGATGGAACCTCTAGCTGATTTTGACATTTCTGCAATAAAGTAATCAAACCACTGGTAACCCAGAGGGGGTGTCCCTGAAGGGCTCTCCAACCTCCACTCAGAGACACTTGGCCAAACCCCAGAGCAGTGGGGCAGGGCAGGTTCCAGGGCTCCTGGCCATACTCACTGGGGCTGGGCTGCGGGGCTGCTGACGGGGCCAAGCTCCCCCCAGGGCTCAGGGGGGGCCTGGCCATGCCCTGGGGACTGGGAGCATCCACGTGGRGTGATGGAAACCACGAGCCTTTGGCTCCAACTGTCCTTGGCCACAGCGGGAGCATCGTGGTGGGGATGGTGGGGATTCCTGCTCCTTTCTGGGCGAGAGGGGTCCTGGTAGCTGGAGAAGCAAGAGAGACAGAGAAAGGGCACCAGCACACACTGGGGGATAATAATATCTAAAACACACCCAGAAAATCCCATCTACCCCTTGAGTGCTTCTCTGGCACTTGAGCAGGCATTTCTCCATTTTGTTTTAAATATGGAAACTCAGGGAGCTCCAATAATGTTTGAAATTTTAACTAAGAACATTTTAATGTGTGAGTTTTCATAAACAAAGAAAGGAACTGAAATTTTCCTGCAGGGTTTTGTTTTTTTCTTGACATAATTTGTGCTTAATTTCCTGAACTGCTTCACTACAGTAGAAAGGGAGAAAGGTCTGTCTGAAGGTGAGCAGGCAGGTACTGGAGGGCAGATGCTGCAGATTGAGAACTGACACTCTTGGCTATGAGAGATAACAAAGGTGGGTGTGTGGTTTAGGAAATTAAAGAAATATATATAAAAGATATCAGTCTGCCTACAGGAAATGCAGACATTTTGTAGGAGAGAGATGCAGCTRCACTGACAATGAGGTATGAAGTCAAGGTCAGAATTTCTATTGATTTCTACTACAAACTAGCAGGTGCAAAGCCTTGATTTTTGGCTTCCAAAATGGGGCAGAGCAGCACTTTTCTATCTTGTAGCCCTGTAGCAAAGTTAAATGTACTAAAGCTTATGAAATGCTCAAGTACAACTGAATGTCACATAAAGAAATAGAGAATAATACAGGGAAAAAAACCATAGAAAATAAGAGGAAATAGTTTAAATAATCTTATTTTTTGGTTTGAAAACAACGAGTTTTTCTCTTCTTCCTTGCCTCTTTAGAAAACTTATTTTTTCTGGTAAAATGGCTTTTCACAAGAGTTTCTCTATCCTCCATCTCTTCAATGCATTACTGGCATCATTTGCTGATTCAGAGAAATTTWATGCCACCCTTTATTTGGAGTTAACATCATAGTTAACTGTGAGGCAAACATACATGATCACTTGTCAAGACATTAATCAAGGGGAACACAAATGTAGGTCTGACAATAGTTGCTCACATTTAAATGTCCACACATGTTCTGCTGATGAATCCAGTGTCTTGTTTGGGTTTTCCWGCAACTTCACGAAACTTGAGAAAATCGAATCTAGGTCTTGGAGGTGTGAGAAGACAGGGTTAGARCACTCACTATCCACTGCATATTGTGTGAGAAAAGGGAAAGAAATCAGATTCTGCTACCATAGTAGCAGCTGTTGTTTCTAATTAAAAGGGKTTTTGGCCAAGTGTCATCTTTTTTGGTTTTTAAAGGAAAAACATCCCACAGCTTTCAGCACACACAACTTGCCACTGATTTCAGTTTGCCRGCATTAATCTGTCCTTGAAAATGGGAGATAGTGATGGGCAACAATGAAAGGTGAGCACCTGAAATGCAGCTCAAACTAGCAAATCAGTTTTGGGTGGAGGAGCCACACAGGACAATGACTGAATGTGTTCACCTCCACTGTGAACGTAACTCATGTAGGAGGTCATTTGTGCTGAGAGCTATGGAAGGTACCCAGTTAGATTTAAGAGCACTAGAGACCTTCCCCAGCCCAATGCTGAATTCTATAAAAGCTCTCATCCCAGCAGGTTTTGTTTGTTCCTCCACCAGAAGACCTTGTAAAAAATAATATAAAGATTTGTAAAATTTACTTASATTTATAATTACTGTATTAAATTTTCAACAATATAAAATATTATTCTAACTATAACCAAATACATAATATTGTGCAAATATATGAGAAATAATAAAAAATAAAATAATATTTCTAGTAGTGGAAGTGAGGATGGAGTACTCATTGCAAGAGCAATATTGACATGATTTTCACTTTGGTTCCGTTTCCTTTTATTCCCCAGGATGTACTTACCCMGGTCAGATGATGTGTTACTGGAAAATGTGTAATTAATAACAGGAGACTTATCTAGTATTTCCAAAAAATCGGACAGATTTTTCCCTGCAAACAGAAATGCTTACAAATGTCAAAAAAGTCTTGTTTCCAGTATAAATCATCACTGAGGAAAACTAGGACAATACTGTTGGGTGGAATGATTTTAACTTTTACCTGTCTGCCCTGCCATCACACAGATGTAGATACAATCAGAGTCATTGCTCTGACGCACTGAAAAGCAAAAAACATAAAAGAGATCATTGTTACCAGTTTTCCTTACATGGAATTATCTTAAACAGTTGAAAACACAGACAAAAAATGGCATGTGGCTATGGCAGCTGACCAAGTATGTTCCTTCTGATCTAATTTTTGACAAAAATCTCAAACTACCATCAAATCCAAATGTTTGTATCTTCAGAGGAAAAGTTTCTATCTAATTAAAATTCTAAATTACAAGCATTTTATTATGGAAAAATCTTCAGATAAAATAGCCCATACTTACTCTCTGTGAATCAGAATTGCTCAAAATAYCAGTATGTAATAATAATTCTCAAACCCACCAATTTTAGTAATTAATTATAAAACATTCAAACAACATAATGTAGAAACATGTACCTCTCTATATTACACACATTCACATTATACATGTATCTTGTTCCATGTGTTACAAGAAAAATGCTTTTGAGTAAGAGCAATAGGCTTTTATCCACATTTTTATGGTTGTTTTCATGYCAGGAGAAAATGATAAGACAAGGATAAATGTTCAAAGGAAATGCAAACCTGAGAGAATRGAAGTGGATTTGAAAATTTCTGTGAGATAACTGGTGGAGTTTCCAATGATATCAACAAGTAGAGCTGTAAAATCTAAACAACAAATGGAGAAAGTTTATTATTGAAAACATATCCTGTCATGTATGCCAAGTCAAAAATTCACTCTTACATGTGATGATATTTAAATATATGCTCATACAAGACAAGTTTAAAATATTTTAAAGGTTAAAATATTTTGCTGGAGTGGACTGAAAAAACCACAAGAATACTTTCAGAAGTATATTTCAGAGATGATATCGAAAATAACATTTTTGTGTCTAAAAGCAAACTTAAATGGAATTTATCTGTTCAAGAGAACATTTTAAAGCAATGCTGTACTTAGTCTGCTTAAATGTAGAAGGAGATCTGAAGCCTGCAGGCTTTCCCTGCTGCAATTGCCTGTCTGCTGTGTAGGACCTTCCAATAGGCATTGGATTCTTTCCTCTGGGGTCTGCTTCAGACATACTGATGATTCAGATGTCAGCCCAAGAAATAGCTGGTGGTGTTTTACTGGTGCTTCCTAGCAGTAACAGGTCACTGTTCTCACTTAGGGAGTGCTGGACTTGAGCCCTGAATTTTTATTGCTTTGGAGAATGCTCCAATCTCCATGATATTCTGGAGTTGCAGCACAAAGATTAAAGTTTCTCTGTTATTCTCCAAGGCAAACTGGGTAATTATCCATCAAGGCTTGTGAGATGTGTGGTCCAGAGAAAGCCGTGAAAGCCACTGTGGCTTGTGCAGGGTCACCACGTGTGGCACAGAGGGTGTGGAGTCTGGTCTGTAGCTGCTGGTCTACTCTTGATGCCCTGCATTAACCAGCTGAAGAATCCAAATACTCAGATGCATCCTGAAATGTTAAATTCTGTGAAACCAGGGGTGTGAATGAGGATTTCAGGTGAAGGGTTTGCCTAACAGTATTTTGTAGTCCATTCAACAGTTCTRTGAAGACGTTAGTGCTTGCTTTTCACTTCTCTTGGGCTCATTGAGGTTACTGGATGGAGGATTGTGCCTCTTGTTGAGGGAGTGACAAAACTAAACTTTGTCCCCTTAAAAGGAAAGAAGACCAGAAGTTTCTCTCCTTGATTAAGTGAAAAGACACCTCATAGRACCCAGGAGACTTCACCTCAAACTTAAAGACAGCTAATTAGACAGAGGCCAAAAACTCTTGCCTGGGCAACTAACTAGAAAAGGACGTGAATAAAGAAACCAAGGGCTTTTGTAAAGTGTTCTACCAGGAGCAAGAACGTCATGCACCTGGTTCGGTTTTTCTGTTTGTTATTTTGCCTTTTATTAAACCCTTTTGCTTCCAACACTGCAACAAAAGCCATCCTGCTGATTTTTATGCCTCCAAGGATAGCTGAGTTATCTTGGGTGAGTTATAGGCCTCTGAGAGCTTATTAGACCTGGCTTGAAGAAGTTACTATAACAAATGGAAGTTCCTCTGTTGGTGCAGAGTAGCCCTTGTTCATCTCCTCTGGGTTATCTCAGGAGAGAAAAAGTGGCCAAGGTGAGGTACCAAATATTGCTGGTTGTCTCTCCTGTGCTGCAATTTGTATTCCAAGGAGGAAAGGGAGGCCTTTTGCCAGTCAAACCACACCAGTCRCTTGACTGATGGCTCCATCCCAGACTGGCTGCAGCCACCTGAGGCTGTGGATTTAGAGCAGCCACTCCTTGTGAGTTATGACTGTTGGCCTCAGTGTGGTGGTGGAAATCAAAAGGATGAAGTCTGCAGAATTCAGACTACAGCCTTCAGCTCCAAAGGAAATAATTCAGCTTAAGCACATGCAATTGCCAACCTCTTTTGTGTACCCACCTGTCAAGTCATTTGTCACATTATTCAAACAGTAGCAGTAGTGCATAGGGAACTTGCCAGGGTCAATATTTTTTGCATTAGAGACTGGGGGGAGAGACAGAGAAAAAAAAATCAGTGTGTYRTGGCACAGGCTGTGGGAGAGAAGCTGCTCCAGAGCTGAGCAAAGCCAACACTCACTGTTGTAAATGGTGACTGACACTTTATGGAAGGCAAACGAGCTGTAAGAGGTGATGCTCAGCAAGGAGAAGAGTTTCTTGGTACCTGCAGAGACACAGGTCCATGCTATTAGTGCTGGGAACAAATAGTGAGAACAGCATGTTTTGACTCTGCTCATTTAGTGTCTAAAGGATTCCCAAGGTGCCAGCATGATACAGCTGCCTCACACTCAGTCCATTCTCATTTCCACTGAAGGCAGGATCATTTGCATTGCTTCTTCCTTTTTATTTTGTTTTTCTTTTAATTGAAATGTACACTGGATTAGAAAGTGCTTTTGAAAGGCATCCCACAAGTAATTATATTGTGTCTATATATAAACCCACACTAATTTCCAAGTTCTCTGGGGTAGACAGCCATCTGCATGATAAATGCACAGAGGTAACATGCTCCTAGAAGCAACTCTGGAGGCTGCCAGCACATGTTTACAGCTTCTCCTGCCAGTGCCTGTAGTGCCTTTCCTCCTGCTCTGCTGGGCTGGCAGCTGTGACCYGCCCAGCTGTGTCCCTTTACCTCTGAGTGCCGTGCTCAGCATCCCATTCACCAGCTCTGTCAGGTTAATGGCAGCCAGGTCCAGGGACTTTGCAGGCAGCTCTGAAAGAAAAGGGGTGCATGAAGGCGCAAGGAAACAGCTGTGAATCCACTGCTCATGTGTGCTAAAAATCTGCCAGAACAGGAAAACCAAAATGAGCAGATTATGTACATGTGGGGCGTACCAAAAAAACACTGATGGGAGAGTAAAATTCCACCACAGAGATGAGTCTAGAAAACAGCAAGATACAGCAGCAGTGGAGTGGTGGGCCAGAATTCAGGTCTGCCAGCTGTGCCCTTGACCATGGCCTTGAGCAGCTGCAGGACCCTGCCAGCCCTGGCAGGCTGGTGCCCTCCCCTGCTGGGCAATGGGTGTTTGCTGCCAGCAGAGCAGCAGATCTCACYGTGCAGGTCACAAAAGGCAGAGAARGTGCCTAGGAAATGTTCCACCTTCCCCAAACCTGCATGAAAATATAGATTTTTGTTTCTCAGCTGCATTGATGGCTATACTGCTTGCTGCAACAGAAAAWTTTTGCTGTAGCCAAATCACTCTTTTTATCTTAACCTGTTTTATTTCTGTTGTTGTTGCTTATTTGTTTTTCCCAAGTGTTTTCAATGATTTTGTTTTTGCTTTCCTCCCACAAAGTCATGCAGAAGCTGAGCAGTGCAGTGTCTGTGTGAGGGAGGAAGGTGTGTGTGAGCACAACAGAGAGAGGAAGAACAGAGCAGGACAGAAAAAGAAGCACAGAAAGCTGAGATGAGAGCAAAATTGAATTTGGGGAGAAATGCARTTTTCCAATGACATCAGTACTATTTATAACCAGTTTGAAGCCAAGCAGCACCCCAGGGCTGAAAGCAGCACTTGTCCACAGCATAGAAGAGAGAAAAGGAAAAACAAAAGGGAATGAAGAGCTGGAAAGGAGAGAAAGGAAAAAGAGAAGAGCAGAKTTTGGGAAGGATAGTTGTTAACCTGGCCAGGGACTGGGCTGGGTGGCGTGGCCTCACAGCAGGGTGGGCTGGGGCTCACAGGCTCTGCAGGAGCAGGGTCCCTCTGGTGCCCCCTCTGTGCCCAGCACAGCAGCTCCCACTCCCATCCACACCCTGACTCTGGGGCCCCGGTGTGCTGCCTGTTACCTGCAGTAGCCAGCACTGCCAATTGCTTCTCTTTCTTGGTTTCTTTCCTTAGGCASGAAGCTGCAAAGTGAAGAAAGAGACTGAGAAACAGTTTTCCCTGTTGAATTTGCCCCTCAATAATCAAAATAAAAATATAATAGTAAATATTTGTAGAGATCTTCACTAGGCTTGTGTGACGGTCACAAGAGTTTTCAGGATGAGAGAGAGACGAAGAATTTGCTGCAAGGTACAGAGTAAAACAAGGCAAAATCCAAACAAATCTTCCCTTCTCTGTGCATGTTTGTTATTCAGAGCAGTCATGCAATTGAGGATTGTCCTCAAGGGCTGTGTTGCAGGAGGAATGGGCTGAAACTGGGCTCAGGAGAYTGGACTTTCTGAGATTCACTTGGTGACCAGCTGAGGTGCACAGCAGTAAATGAGAGACTGCAGGACAAGTTGAAGATAAATGTTTGAGATTTAGGTTTCCTATCCCACCAGAGGAGAGCTGAGTGCCTCCTAGGAGTAATCCCAAAGGCTCTCCAAAGGAGTCAGCACTAGAAAATGCTAATCTGCCACGTTCTTATGAAGCTTCAGCTTCTCAGCCCATCCAAGTTSCCCTTTATGTGTGTTTATAAAGGAGAAAATCCCAGTAGGCAGTGTATAATCCAAGGTTTATAAATTGTGATGTAGTGTTAATCAGCTGTACTAACAACCCTCAATTAGTCAGGGTTAAATCTGGATTGACAATCTAGGTGGTAGGAGCTCTTCTATAACGCTTCCCTCTCTTTCCTTATAAACCTTTCTGATTCCAGATTCTCAGCATGGGATCCAGGAACAGGCATCCCCTGCTCTGCTCTGCTGAGTGACACCAGCCCTGGAGCTCCAGCCCTTCACTGTTGCCTGCAGAGGGGGAAAGAACCAAGCCTGCCACAGATGTGGGAATGGGGCTGTGGGAGCAGCTGGGGAGGAGGCACTGGGGTGTTCCCTGGGGAGCACCAGACCATTGTCCTTACCTGTGCTGAAAACCAGAAAGAGACACAGAAATCCCAGGCTCATCTTCGCTGCCACCTGCCAGCAGAGCCCCTGCATCATGGATGCTGACTTCCAGCAGGCTTGGCTGGTCTAGGAGAGAGAAATGCTCTTTTGGCGGTGGTAAAATTTTTAGCATTGAGCAATTTTGTCCAGCCCTTGTCCCAGAATGATTTGACCACAGGAAAAATGTCAGATTTCTGTGGTGCAGAGAAAGAYTGGGTTGGAAATGGCAAAGGAACAGAAACCCCACAATCAGCATTTCCTCTGTGCCTCTGGGTGCTGTGAGTTTAGCATGTGCCTCTTGATTTTTSAGTCCTACCTAACTGGCTTTTCTGGAGAATTGGTAAGATTGTCAACACAACCCTCTTCTCYGGCAGGATCAGCCGTGCCTAAAAGGCACCTGACACATCAAGTGCCTAAAGCTGTTCTCCTAAAACAAGATTAAATTTGGGTATGTTTAGTTTCAGACCAGAAATGTCAACTGAAGTTCTCTTCCACAGAAATGTTGYTTTTCTGATCATTCCTGGTTTTGTATTTCTGTAGTTACTATCACCAGGTTGTGTCCTGTGCTGCCTTGCCTACCTGCTAGGAAAGGATTAACAGTGTTCTGCCTTTCAGACCATGAGCTGCTTTCCAGGTTTCAAATATTTAATTAGATGGCTAGGGAGGAGGGGAAAAAAGGTTTCTTTTCATGTTTCTYCTGTGTTTGTAATATCAGAACATGTCAAATAACTCTGTAGTTGTCAGAAAATGAGGGATGATATGAAAACCAGCAAAAAAAAAATGCCCAAAATTTTTCAATATCCTCTTGGAGCAGCTTATCTTACAAGTATGCAGAAAAAACATTATCTTGAAGGTGGTACTGTTTGATGAGAAAACTAGCATCATATTTAAGATACTTTTCATCTTGAAGTCACTAGAGAATTGACACATTCAAAAAATGGCTTATTTGTATTTAGAGGCTCTAAGGAGACTCTTCCCTGGGATGGTGGAACAATACTAAATATTTCTGTGTTGGAAATGTCTGTGTTTGCTGGTGTGATGAGTCAAAAGTGTGTAAGTGCCAGCTCTACTAATTCAAGCAAAGCTCTGAGAGCTTTCAAGCAGTTCATTCTACCTTTTCAGCCCATCTGCCCAATCCTTTAAACTCAGACCCAAGCCTGGACTCATCCACAATTTCTGCACAGCATGTGCAGAAGAAAGGAACTGAGGCAGAAAGTTTTGGCCAAATCTCATTCCCAGACTTCATACTCCATCACCTTTCTATGGAGGAATTATGCATGGACAGAGTCCAGTATCCCATGGACAGAGTCCAGTGTCCCATGGACAAGTCTATCACCAAAAATCCTAAACCTGGCTTTTCTTGCAGCAATATTTGGAATCTGGCAAACTGCTCGACTACAGACCATGAAAATGTTGCTGTCATGAAAATCCCAGGGCCTGACTCCCTGGTAAGGCTATCCCTGCTTCCACTCTCTGGTGTTATGAAGTTTCCTGGGACTTGTAACAGCTGTTTGTTTGTTTGTTTGTTTGTTTGTTTGCTTGCTTGTTTGTTTGTTTTTAATGTGTCTGTGGACTCTGTAATGAGAGGAGAGCAGTGTGTTAGCTCAAGCCTGCTCACAGGCTGATGTGATGGAAGCAGTGGAGGTGTAGTCTGCATTGAGATTGGTTTAAAACCAACCCACATCTCTGGATTCTGATATTTTTTTTGTTTTCTTTGTTTCAATGAAATAGAGAGGATTTAGTGAGAGATGCTCCTCTGTGGAGCTGAGTATGAGGAAATGGTGCTTTGCAAAGCAGCAGGGAGGAGGCTGTTGGGGAGAGCAGGCTTGGAGAGGTRGAGAGTTGGGTGATCAGGTAAAGGGGGGTTTGTAACTTCATGTGATTTGGAGCAGGGGTCTTTGGTGGCTGGTGCATCTAGATAATCAAGTCTCCCATTAAAGTGGAACTATTGGGTTGTGTCTTTGTTTGAGATGGGAAGTGGGGTGATTTGCTGCTTTTAACAGAACTTCATGAATTTTGATTGCACTATGAGAAGTGTTACTTAGCTCTGCAAAATCTGCATTAGGATGGGTTGTGCTTTGTGATGATGGCGCAGTGTTTCTGGCCACAGCTCCTGTTCCATGCACACAGGAGTGACCAGGCTGCAGAGCCAGTGCTGTCCCTGAGCACCAACCCAAGGGACACCAGCAGGAAACACAGACAGCAGAGGTGCTGCCACTGAGCTGTCCCTGAGGTGCAAGGCTGGCCAGCCTGAGGGTCTCTGCAGCCCTGACTGGTGAATGACCCCACACCTCTGCCCTTCACAAGGGTTTTGGCTGCATGGCAGRTGAAAGACACAGACCCAGGAGGTGRGRGAAGAGGGCATGCCCTGCCCCATTTTCAGTCTGTCCCTACAGTGTTCATCCACCACGAGGAAACTTGATTGCCAGGACTTGCTTTGAGGAATGTGGGCTCTCCTGGGTCACCAGCGAATCACACTGGCACTGAAATCCTTGGTGAGAGCATTTCACAGACTGATGTGAAAGCACAACTGTTCTACAAAGGTTCATAAGTAAAAGGGTAGGTAGCAGATAATCTCCTATCAGAGATCTAATTTAGTGCTGATTTATTTAAACTGGCCAGAGTTGTTCATGGCAGCAGGACAAGGGAAAATCATTTGACAGAGGACTTGGTGTAGCAAGTAAGAGCAGGGTCTAGAGAGACCACATTCCTAAAAAATAGAGGAGAGGCAAGAGGATTGACACATGAAGGGATCATCTATTTTAGGAGAGAGAAAAAAGCTGTAAAAATACAAACAGAATAGATCAAGACAAATTTTGTGCTTGGAAGCATTCCCCACACACTGGGTGAAGCTTTCTTGCTCACCTGAATTCTCAGTTCCCTGCTGTCCTCCCCACTGAGGTGCTCCTCTGTGCTAATCAGCACACACAATTCTCGGCACACACGGTGCTGATATCCAGCAGGAATTCAGAGAAGGCATTACCTGGCCATTCCACACTACAGACTCAGCCAAGCAAAACGTCTAATGATAGGGACAACAGGCAGAGATTACCTGGAAGGATGGATCACAGTAAGACAAATCTTCCTCTACTTCTAGCAAAGAAATATTGAGTATTGTTGCTACAAAATGATGGAAAATCCTCCATTCATGAGAGTGCTTGTTTTGCATGAATGCCATTTTTAGCACTGGCGTGTTCCCAGACCAGCAAAAAATGCTTAAAATGAAATTGCAGATAAATCTTAATACTAGGAATATCACTCCAAAATGGACTACCTTTGCTCCTTATTGGATAGAGGCTTGATTTAAATTTGAAGCATTAGCTTTTAGTTGCTTCCCAAAATCGTTTTCCAGCATTAACTCCCTGAAATTTATGCTATCCAACCAAATTTCAAAACTATGTGCGACAACTATTCCTAGAACTGTTGCCTGAAATATCTTATCTCTCAGCAATGTGGATATTAGCAATATTAACTCTTGTAGTACACGTCACATTTGCGTTACTCTGGTTATTCAATATCCAATTTTTATTTATCAGGGACAAGCCTTTATTGCTTTGCAACTGTATCTCTCTTGAAGTGACTCCACTGTGATGACTGAAATACATGTCCAGGTTGCAAATATGAAGCCCTCATTGTCCTCCAGACCAAAATCAGCATTTCCATTCCAGACTATGCTGACATCCACAGGTGCCTCACAGCCCTGAGCAGGCAGACAAATCCCATAAACTGACTCAGAGAAGGTTTTCCTTTCAAACGTTTGTCTGATAAAGACTGAGGGTCAAGCCTTTGGTTACAAATTCTCCTTCACCTCTGCTGGTATAACAATCCTCCTCTGTATATTTTAAGCTGAATGATATCAGTAGAATCTATTTTATTTAAAACTGTTGATCCAGAGTTCCGTGAACTGCTGAATTGGAGATTTTAATCCAGTTCAAATTACTTTTATACACTCATGAAGACCTCTTATTAAATCCCTCTCTGTTACTCTGGGTTAACAGCAATCTTAAACCAATGTGTTTATTAGCTATGCTTCAGTAGAACTCCTTTTAATGTGGCAGGTAACCATGAAGTTTAAATAGTTTTCATTTTTCCTGCACCAACGTACTGCACTCCAATCTCAAGCAGTTTCCTCACATCTTCACGCTTAACAGAGCAGAACAGAAATCAAGAGAACAAAGAAATAAAAGAGGAAAGTCCTTGAGTACAAATTTCCTTACCTTCATTCAGTTGCAACATCTAAAGGTCATGTCTCATTTTAAGCACACCATCATCCACCAAGTCTAAAGAAATATTTCAAGTTAATGTGAAAATATGCCCGTGTTACAACTGCACGCTTCATTACATTGATACAATTACTTTTTAAGTTCAGATTTATTTGTGTGAGAATGCAATATAATGCAATAAATATACATTTAGTAAAAAAAAAAATTAATTTGCTGCATTTCCACTGAGCATTAATAGCACAGCTGAAATGGTTTCCTCCAAGTACAAGCAAAACCACCAAGATCTGGAATAGTTAACATCAACTTACCTGATTTCTCATGACAAAAATTATGATCTTCAGAGCCTATATAACACTGGAAGATATTGCCAGTTGTTAATAAAAACTTTGTGAAAAACTTTGAGTAGACAGGCTTGATAATCTTTCCTTAAAATCCTGTGAAAATTGTTAACCTAATCCCTGAAGGACTAACCAGAGGTAACACAATCGTAAGCACACAAAGTGCCTGTTGAATCCTGCATGGAAAGGCTCTGTGGCAGGTCAGGTGGGGATTGGAAGCTCCTTTTGGCAGTAGAATTGAATTGTGGAGGATTTTTTTTTCCCTTTTAAAGGAACAGCTCTGCTTACTGCAATTAGACCCATGGCACCTTTGATGGTGAGAAGTAGGCAAGGGTGAGTCCCTCTGGTGAAATTTTAGCCATCCTTCAGGTCAAACAAGGGACATTGTCAAGAGGGCAGAGATAACACCTGAAGTGTATCTTAAGTGTGGAACCTCAAAAGGAATAAAATGTGATTTACAACAGGAAAAATTGCCTGGAATCATGATTAGGTGATGAGGAAGGAAGATGGGTTTGGTCAGAGCAATGACATAAGGCAATTTCAGTGCTGCTGAGTGATGTCCAGTAGTATCCAAGGGAAGATCACTGTTGGAAACAGTCAGCAAAATTCTGCTACCATTTACTCCAGTGGGCTGGAAAGAATTCCTCTGAAATCAGTGACTTTAGATGCAGCATGGTTAAAAGCCAATCATCCATTCAGTAATTTTATCACAATCCACTAAAAGTTTCAACTTGTGAARCCACTCAAAGCCTTGTAGCAATTAATAAAGGAAATCTAAGTGGGTTCACAGTCAATTTATGAAAAAAAAAGTGCTTTAGCAACCATTTTATGTGTGTGGTTGAGCTGTGTCTCTGTCTCTCTAACAATCCTGCCTAAACCAAGAACTTCAGATGCTGCAAGGCAACAGCAGCCACATTTGACAGAGCTGTAGCTGGTCTATAAGATGCCCACACATCTGTGCACATGCATGCACAATATTTCCTTGTTTTCATTCACTCTGTTTTTCACAAAAAACCATTATGTGGTGGGGTGTCCTGCATCTAGTATTATTTAATTCTATATGGAACTTACTGCTGTGAAAAAAAGGAAGACTTTTGAGACTGAATGCTACAGCTGGAGGAATATGGAAGCACCTTTTCTTTGACAAGACTTACTTTTACTGACTTAATTACCAGTTGCTCAATAGCACATCAAGAAGGCTGGGATGAAAGTCCTCTCTGTAACAGCTGACAAAACCAGGTATAGCCAGGAAAATGTGTGTGCTGGGATCAGTGCCAGCCGTTTGATGTTTGCCTGTGAGGATAATTAGACTTTCAGCAGGTTTTGCCTCATGCTGTGTTTTACCCTGGGACTCTGTAATTTTAACTTTCCTCAGCTGCTGAGCAATGCTCAGGTGACCTGGGAGGGGGCTTTTGTTCAGCCCCAACCTTGACTCTTGGGGACAATGCTGTGTTCTCACTCAGAACATCCCTCTGGGCAAGTAGCTTTCTCAGGAGTATAGTCTTTACATGCCTCCTTTTTCCAGCATCCCTTTGTGAGGCAGCACTGTGTCCATAACCAGCATCCCAGAATCCAGAACAGGAAAAAAAGACATTTTTAGTGTCTCTTAGTAACACAGTATATAGACACACAATTCATATAAATTACCTAGTAAATGCATCCATTTGCTGAAGGTTGCACAGGGTAAGGCCCTGCTGATGCAATTTAAATAAACAGAAATTCAAGGAAATGCCTGTGATTTGTCTGTAAGAGACAGTGTGGTGTGATGTTCTGGTAGGGAGGGAGGAAATGAAGTCCGGCTGTTGGAGCTCTATCTCTCTGTGGGCTGAGAGCACAGAGTGAAAGCAAAGCAGTGTTTCTTCCTTCTGGCTTTTCCTTARGCCTTTACACGTGGTTAAAAGCACATATTTCTCTATAGAAATTGCARTATGTGTAAGTGACTGCAAGAGCTGCAGCCGTGCTTTCCTTTGACCTCAGCCAGTGRCATGAACAAGTGTCCCCTCCCAGCTGCTCTGTCCTGGTGCGCCAGTGGCTCATTGTCCTGGTGCACCACTGGCGTGGCAGTGTCCTCAGGTATGGCCACCCTCCAGCCTGGCTGGCCTATGAACCATCCCTGCCCTRAAAGAGGAGCTGTGGCACCTGAGCTGCCTAATTCACCTGGTTAGAAAACACAAATCCAGCTGTGCCCCTCTCTCTCATCAGATGCTGACGTGCTAAAGAGAAAAATGCTGGTTTCAAATAGAGTGCAAAGAAGTAAACTTAACCCAAGTTTACTCCAGAGCATTGAAGTTTTATTTTCAGTTACACTTCATTTTACTGTGGCAATATTTCCATGAAAGCATCTTTGAATGATTATTAAATAATTTTGTTTAGAAAAGTGTCAATTGAGTAAATTCCATTTCTTCTGAAAAATCTGAGTGCTCTTCAACACTGCTCTGTTATTCCTCTACCATTACAATTTTATAAGGTATTTAGTTTMTTTTATTAAGAAATGTACTAGTTCTAGAATTTTTTAATTTCAGATTTTACTAATATCCTTCTATTATTTTTGGCACAAGTTTTATTAAAGACAACTCTCTTAATGTATTACTGTTTCTTTGTCAACCTTTTTTCAGTAGAATAACATTTCATCTCCTAAAAAAAAAAAAATTATATAAAGAAACTCAGAATTACTACATGTGGGAAAGACCTCTAAGATCATTGAGTCCAACCATTAACCCAGCACTGCCAAGTCCACCACTAAACCACATCCCCAAGTGCCACATCTACATGTTTTTTACAAACCTCTAGGGATGGTGATTCCCTGGACACTTCCTGGACAGCCTGTTCCARTGCTTGAAAACCCTTCCATTGAAGAAATTGTTCCTAATATCCAATCTAAACCTCCCCTGGTACAACTGSAGGCCATTTCCTCTTTTCTTGTCATTTGTTACCTGGGAGAAGASACTGACCCCACCTGGTTACAGCCTCCTGTCAGGCAGTTGTAGAGACTGACAAGGTCTCTCCTGTCACCCTGTTTTTCTAAGTTCTTCTGAGCCTTCTGATGTTTACATTTTTGTAATGGAATTTCTCATGCACTTTTCATGTAAATAATTATTGTTTTGCATTCCTTTCTGGAGGAGGAGAAAATTGRTGGACTGTTGGTTTGACCAGTGTGGCTGGAGAGGTGGCAATTTCATCCTCCAATCCATGGTCACTTTTGACAGTCTATAAATATTGGAGTTTGAAAATAMACTACCCTCTTTTTACCTTGGACATTTCAGCTTGTGCGTGTCGTTCATTTCRCGTCCTGTTACACTCTCCTGAGCCTCCTTTTCTCCAGGCTGAGCACCCCCAGCTCCCTCAGCTGCTCCTCAGCCTTGTGCTCCAGACCCTTCCCCAGCTCCATTGCCCTTCTCTGGACACACTCCAGCCCCTCAATGCCTTTCCTGCAGTGAGGGGCCCAGAACTGAGCACAGGATTTGAGCTGTGGCCTCACCAGCGCCCAGCACAGAGAGACAATCACTGCCCTGGCCCTGCTGCCCACACTGTTGCTGATACAGGCCAGCTGCCATTGGCCTTCTTGGCCACCTGGGCTCCCTCTGGCTCACGTTCAGCTCTGTYAACCTTAACCCCAGGGCCTTTCCCACTGGGAGCTTTCCAGTCACTCAGCCCCAGCCCGGAGCGCTGCAGGGGATTGTTCTGACTCAAGTGCAGAACAAAGCACTTTGCTTTGTAGAACTGCAAATACATAGTTATATATGTAAACATGTATTTGTTCCCTTTCATTGACTTTCCTTCCCTTTTCAAAACAGGTATTTAGAACTGAAAATAGTTTCTGTCCTTTATATAACTCTTTAATTTTTATTATCAATGTTTTGCTAAGATTGGTAGTAACACCAGAAAACTTCCTGAACAGAATGTGCATTAAACTCTACAAACGGTTTTCATTTAGAGTGTTTTGTGTATTAACTAAAGTAGGAAACACTTTCTTTTGGTGTGTCTGATATTGTGAAACTTTCTTTGAATTCAAATGTGCTCTTGAGGRACTAAAAGAAGAGAAAGTGAAAAAAAGGGGCCATGGAGATCATGGAAATTTGTARTGGTGGGAGGCATGGAGTCCTATTGATTTTCTTATCTGTGTGTGAGCTACAATACATGAGATTTTTACACAATACTCTGCACTGCTCCTTGAGGGTTTCCAAAGAAGTTAGTTTGTGATRAAGCACTTGGCATTTTTAAACATAGATCCTCATAAAGCCTTGATTAGATATCAAGAAATTTCAGTAGTCCAGAACTTAGAAAATGACTTTTAATGACTTATCCAATTATTTTATTTCTGATAGGATGTGTGTCAGAAATGTAAGTGACCCCATCAAATCTGCCAAAACATTCACAGTACATATTACACCTTTTTTCATGGTTTCTGCTCTGTGTTCTGCTGTCCATCTGCACCTGACACAAAGAAGCAGGAGAAAAACTGTGTTAACCCTAACCCTGTCCCAAACCCACTGGGCTGACAGCCATTWTCTTAGRGGGCAATTTCTTTAAATWATGTCTAGCTCCTCTGCTGCTCTCWGCCTTGGGACTTGGCTTTCCTGATTCCATCTTTTTCTGTGTTCCAAGAGGATGCTCTGTGTTCCAAGAGGATGCTCTGTGTTAGTCAAGCAACTGTTTTATCCCAGCAAGTTTTAAAAATCAAAGCATCCTGCAAAGAAACAGAAGGGTACACTGAGAAAATTCCACTCCTGAAGCTGTTTCTTGATTGACACTGTTTCAATTTTTACCCTTTCTAAACTGTTGACATTCAGTCTTATTCTGCTTAGGTAGGGGACAGTTGTACAGGATCACCAAAGTCCCACACAGAGGTAAGCACAGGCTGCACCTCTGGATACAAGCAGGGCTTTGCCTGAGAATAGGTTTCACACCTTCTTCCCTTTTTAGAGTTCACTTCTTAAAAGATCAGAYCTAATGTCTTACTGAAATCCAGTGACTTGTCAGGTTCTGGTATTTGTGCAACAGCCAAGGGGAAATTTTGATGCAATACCTTAATGCAGGTTGTGGTCTGCCTTCAAAGCCTTTAAGCCAAGCTGTTCACCTGTTTGTCTGTGAAATGCTCAGGGAAATGCCATTGCTGTGCCTGGCATCTGCAGGGCTCAGCTCAAGCCCTTCAGCTCAGGCTGGGACATTCAGGGCTGAGGCCGTGATGATAATGCAGGGTAGAGTTGACTATAAAAGTGGAGMCACCCAAAAAACCCCTGAACCCCAAAAGGTTCAGAATTCCACACTCTGGTGCATTAGTTTGGAAAAACACAAACTGTCAATCTTGGCAAAGAACAGAACTTGGGTGTAAGAGCCTGACATTCACCTTCCTTATTTTTTAGTCATTACTTTTATTTAAATTGAATAATTTAAAACAAACAAATAGACTCAAAAGCACTACAACTTAATGTTGCAGTACTAAAAGATCTTTTAAATATTCTCACTTTACAGTGGTTTAGAAGTGGGATAAGACATGTCATAAATGCTGAATATTTCTTTAATCTACCACAAAAAATTAAAAAACCTTATTTTAGGTTGTATTTCCAGTGCTCAGCAGAGCTCATTCCTTGGTGACAACCATGAAACTGAAGCCACAGAGAATGTCTTAAAATACCTCTCTGTGTCCAGCTAAATTTTTGGGAAGAGTTGATGCTTCGTGTGTTTCTCTCCCTGTCTCATTCAGACACAGAACCACGCAGAAATGCAGCAACAGAACCAGGGGCAGAATTCAAGCAAATTCCCTGCAGGGGATATTCTGATCATATTTGTACCATTACTGTGTTCTCTCCATATTTTGWTTGCAATTTCATGATATTTTACCATGTTATGTTTCCAATATGAATGCATTTTCTCCCACTTTTCATTTTCCCCTTCACATATGCTCAAAGCCATATAAATTACATGGCCACTAAATCAAGAGATGCCACAAATAATGGGATCTACTGTGTGTTGACAGGGCTGGCTGTGGAAGCCACATAAAACCTGCTTGTAGCTGAGTTTAGTCCTGCCTAGATGAAGGCAAAAKGGTCTTTGCCAATGTCTCTGCTGGGGGTACATTTGACAATATATTCTTTGAATATGTGTGAAGATATCAAGATTTAAATGAAAATAAATCCAACCACATCATAATTGAAATTTCTATTTATTAATAAGTGGTGCAGTTTTTAAAGACAGAACATAAAAAAATCAGTTAAGAAGTATTGTTTGCATAATATATTGAAATAAACATATTAAATTTGTTCAAATATTGGACAGTGCCAGAATAGAAATTACACGTACAGTTTAAAAATTACAATAAATAATATTATAAAGAGCACTAAAGGCCACTTGTATAAAAGTTGTGTTCCCTTGTCAGCCAGAATCTGAAAAGCATCTTTGTAGCATGGAGAAGATTTCAGTGAGCAAGGCACAAATACTAGTAATAATAAGATGCCATAACTAGAAAACAAAATGCAGTTGGCTATGTAACCTTCAGTCTCAGTGTTCTTCMTGATGGAAATAGGAGCCCATTTTCCCTACTTTGCTTCAGTTAACTTCAGAGAGAAGCTASTCAAAACTGAATTGGAAGGGATCAAATCTTACAGCCTAAAAACCAGAAGGAAAAGTGATACCCAGGGTCTTAATTCCCAGAGTGCCCAGCTAAAAACACTTGAAAATGCCCCTTTTTCCTCTGCACCTCTTAAAATAATCTTCAAATGGAGCACCTACATCCAGCTGTGCTCCTGAAAAAGTGGCATCCCACCAAATTCATGAGGTGCTGCAGGAGATTTAGGTTTGCAGCTCTTAGACACCTAGAGCTCAGTGGTGGGGGCTGTGGGGTGCAGGGAACCCAGACCCAGCTCCTTCCTCACATKCTCTGCAGTAATCAGGATGGATTCAGTTCTTGCCGAAGAAGATGTGACTCCTCTGCAGCAGCTGGGCTCCCAGCAGGGGTGAGGGYGCTCCTCACTCTGCATTTTCTGATTGCTTTAGGCTGTCATCTTGCAAACTGGTTGGACCTTGGTGCTCTCCTGAAGGCCACAAGGCCCCACTACCCCCGGGTTCAGGTGGGCTTTAGTTTGCAGCACTCATGGGCCACCATTTGAAGCAGAAAAATTTTAAACTATTTCCACTCTGGACCATAATAATGCAGCAATGTTACAGATAAAAACAGAGCAAATATAGCCAAAAGACAATTTAGGGACTTTTTAATCAATCTCTCCATGGGTTGAATTCCCTTTTATTTAGATAGGAACCAGAGTGATAAATTCAGGGTAGGGAAAAGCCAAGGCAAGGACAACAGCCATTACCTGACTAGATSTTTTTTTAAAGTGCCAACTCTCCAAGTAGAGCACAAAGCACATTTATCATACCTTCATACTTAACAAAGCATTCACTTTTGCCTTAATCAAATAGTCCCAGTTTGCATCTAAAATGAGGAAGCTTAATTGATAATAATGCTGCAAAGAGAGGCACACAATGTAAACACAGATTCACCTTTTTGAAAACTTCCAGACATCTGGCATTTGTTTGGGACTCTCAAAATGTAGACAAGAAAATTGTCTCCAGATCAGGGCTGTCCTTCACAAGGAAATTTATAAATAATGGCAGATCAGAACCCAGCCTTGCTCCCAGTGCATCACTGTGAGAAGGTTTCTATCTTATTTCAAGGAGAGCAGAGAAAAGCTCCACAGTTTCAAATTACAAAAAAATATCTCAAGGCCTGAAATGAGATGAAAGTCATCAAAGTCATTAATAATTTTTAATGTTGAGTACATGCAAACAAAGTACTAGTGTCAGTCAAGATGCTAGAAAGGTCTGACCCAAAGAGAATTGATAACTCTTTAACTGAAACATCATGCAGAAGAAGGTATAAATCTAATTAATTCCTATTACAAAGACTATTATTGACCCAGATGCCTTTCTCAAATGAAATTGTGAATAGAGATTCCTTGTGTATGGAAACAGGTCTTGACATTCTTAACGTTACTGGGATCACACATGGTTTATTCTGCTTTGTCCAGTGCCTATGGCTGGCACATGAACCACTGTTCCAGGGTGGATGCACTCCCTGGACTCACCCTGATTGGAGTCTGATGAATTTGTGTGCAAATCCCAGATCTGGGATGGTCTCCAGATCTCACCTTGCTGGTGACACCTTGACATCTATCTGTTGTCATCACAGACAGCAGAACTGATGGATGTCCTATTTTTAACCCCAATGAAGTAAATGGCAGAGAGCTGCTAAGAACAGCACTCTTATGGACAGAGCAGTGACAGCTTTCAGTGCTAAGAAAGAAAAATAAATATTAAAATAAGCTAATCAGATCTGCCTGTCACATTTTGTGGATCTCCTTCACAGGACCCACAGATGTCTACTGCAGAGGATCTTGCTGAGTTTATCATCAGTGCTTTTTYAGAAGAGGCAGATCTTATCTGGCATCATTAAATATTTCATGATGTGACTACAAATAGCTGACCTGACACCTTAAAGATGCACATTGCAAATTGGTGATTGTAGGCCAGAGAAAACACTAGCTTCAARACAGTTCATCTGCTAAGTGTGCAGAGTGCAGGGCAGCCCAAATCCTTTCTCTGGGKCTGTACCCTGTGTGCAGGTGAATATTCATCCAAGTTTCTGCCCTTGCTTGGATTTTCTCTTGGAAAGAACATAACTTTATAAGGAGGCTATTTATGGATTTTCAGCCAGGTTCAATACTGAGAAAAGATTCCTTTTATATGACCTGTCATGGAAAAGAACAGAAACCTGAACTGAAGAATTTCAGTGGGAATTGGACAGRGAACTGCATGGCATTGCCACTGTCAAAGACAGTCACAAACAAATTGATCAGACTGCATCTGCTTTTTGGCTGCCTTGATTTTTGATTGTTTAGCTCTAGGAAGCATTTAAAGAAGGACCAAACTCAGATGAAATCAGCAGGAACAGCASCCCTTTGACATACAAGAAAATTGAAGCAGGCTTGTCTATTTCATACTTACATACACTTCAGAAGTGTAGCAATGTTAAAAAAAAAATATTCTTTTCCATTCTCTTGTCATATGAGGTTAAATCTTACAAGTTGCCACACACATATATTATTATTTCAGAAAGCCTGCAACAGGTATAATGAAAGTATTTCCAAGAATTGTAAGGGCCAAAGAATTCTCAATATGCCAAATTATAATGAATTACACTTTGGTCATTTAGTTTTATTCCTTGTAAACTCAGCCACAAAACTGTGCCAAACACAGATTATCTTTCAAGTCAATGCTATTTTGTCAATTAAATAATTACCAAAATTGTGCCTCATACCATCATAGTTAGTGGCTTAAGAACAGCTCCATGGACTCAGCCCGGTCTTCAAAGTCTGGAAGTGGTCTGCAGTACTTAATCCAGTAACAACAGCAATTTGTTCTTCCTGAAGATCCATCCCAGAMGGATGAAACATGATTTAGCTGAAGAATCAGATGAAGTAGGGAGACCCTAATCCTTTAGATGTCTCTTCCAATAGAGAACAAACAGTGAAGATGAAGGCAATGCCCATCTCTGGGAAAGAAAAGAATTCCCTGGACTGCTATGAAATGTCAACAGTGCTGAGGAATTAAACCAAAAGTTTACTATGGTCAGAAAAACCCAACAAAATATTGTCCATTGTTGCACATTCCATCCAGGGTTGTGCAGTTCCCAGTAAGCACTGGAAAGCCCAGTAACGTGTTCATGGCTCAGACTGGATGTGCCAAAGATGCTCAGTTGTGCAGCTGCAGTGTAATACAAGCAGTCTTTACAGAAAATCCCTTTTGTAACACCTTATTTGGGCCAAATCCTGCCATCTTTGCTGATCAGTGCCCTGGCCACAGTGGGGAAGTCATTGTGTGGAGTGACAGGGATGGTTCTGGAGATGAGGTGGGGATGAGCCATGGCAGAGAGGCTGCACCTTGGAGCAGTGGGGGAGAGGTGAGACAATTAACACTGATTGTGTGGTCTCTGATCATCTGACATCTAAGCAAGTCACCCTCTGCTCTCTTTGAAGTTGGTAGACATTTGGTCATTGTAGATAACTGAGTTAAAGGTGAGATTAATCTCATCCTGAATTTGATGTGTGCCTTTGTTGCTGTACCCTGTGCTCACTGACTGTACTCCTTCGTTTCCCACAGCTGTACAGAGTGTACAGCCACCAAGCTGGACCTCACATGGATGCTATTTCATCGACACATTGACTGACACCAGGTAAGACCTGTACAGGGTATTTGGGTATGCTAGTTTCACTAACTTTATAGGTACTACATTCCCACTGTAGTGGGGAGATCTTTGATTCATTTCCTTCCAGTGACCCAGTGATTTTCCTTGTCTCMTCTTTCTCAATAATTTCCAACTTCCATTAAATAATATTTGGCTGAGGCCTAGGGAGCATACTTATCTCTCTGTTGCTCAGGGACACATGACAAAAATGGTGATTATTTATTCATATATTAATCCTATATATAGCACACATTCATGGATTTGGAGCACTCCATTTCCAAGAGAAAAGGTAAACAGAGAGAAACAGATCCTGGYAGCATCTCACACTGTAGAACTCGCAGGGAAGAGAACAGAAATTTTCTGCACATCTGAGGAGCTCAAAGCACTCGACAAATATTAGAGAATTGAGCCTTTCAACCTGTGAGCATGTGTGGAAGTGTAATTCCCAATTAACAGATTGGGAAACTGAGGCTGAGTTACATTATGCTTCTTACTTAGCAGCACCTAAGTCAATAGAAGAGTGGAGTGTATAAACCTGGAGCCCTCTACAGTGAACAACCTTGTTTTTGTAACAAAAAAAWTTGGCCCCATAAGTAGCAAAGAGACTTAGCAAAAGATTTTCTTAAAAAAAGCATTATAATCTTACTTTGAGCAATTTTATAAGCACTAGTGAAGATTTTCAAATTATTTTGAGGGATTTCTATTTACATTTTACAATAAATAAATACCTATCATCAATCCCTAGAGGTGGCTTGGATGGTTTAAAATCCTTCYCTTAATTTCATTTCAACATTGTTTTTCAGGAGTAATTATATGAGATCACATGAGAAACATTTATTTCACAAAAATATTTCAATAAGGTCATAGTTTAACTCAGCTTTTCCTCTGCTTCTGGTTGATTAGAGATTGATTTGCTTGGTTGATTGGCTTGGTTGATTAGAGATTGATTTGCTTATAATGGAAAATCACTTAGATGTTATGTTTCCACAAAGGGATATAGTTCCTGAAAAATCTTTTTATTTTGCTGCTCTGTTTACAAAATGTAGCAAGGATCACTGTATCTTGTCTGTTATCAATTCACCATTGTTGTATTGAAGAGTACCAGATAGATATGTATCATGGAAGAAATCAGCTGTACCATTTATATAGGGCAAAGTCATGCAAACCATGCTCAAAACTAAGCTCCTTAGTTTTGGAAGCATGAAAAAAACTGCATCAGTAAATTGTATGAAATGGTGCAGAATGACTACCACTAATAYCACATGCATCTTATGCAGCCATTGGTGTTTTGAACTAGTAAGCTTTGGGTGTAGAGTAAGTGAGATATACAAAGTATGCTTACATTACAAGGAGAAGCCAGCCAGTGACTGCCCCCACAGGCGCTTTTAAACTGGCTTGTTTGACGGGGTCCATATGGAGTCTGAAATGCCATCTCCCGTGGAGGACAGAGGCATGGAGCCACTCGGYGTGAAGGGGTCTGTGTCTGTGTCTGTCTCCCCCTCTGCCAGGTAGCGTTTCTCCCTCATCCACGCCGAGCCCCCGCTGGGGCCGAAGGGGAAGTCGTCCCTCTCCTGGGAGATGCTGAAGCCGCTCGGGGAGCGCTCCAGCTCCTCGTGGTTGACGGAGAGAAGGGACAAAGGGGTGTCGCTGTCTCTCGTGAGGCTCCTTCTCTGCCTTGGGGACACCTTGTCTGAGTAAGGGCTTTGAAGGTCCCCATGGGAGTGGTAGCTAACCTGGGAGTCCATTAATGTGAATATAGGCAGAACTGTTGGCCTCTCTGCATATGAAGTTGAGGAAGGTGTGGCTTGCAGTTTGCCAGAGTTTTGCCCACCTATTGATAAAGGTTGTGAGTGAGCCATGTGGCCTCGTGCTGAGAAACCATAGGGGCTGACTTTGTTGACTGGAACCTGCTGGAAGTTGTAAGGAGTTTCACGAGAACACTGCTCAGTGTATTTATATATTATTGTTTTTAATTCAGAATATTTGTTTTCTTCTCTCTTCTCCCTTGCTGGAGAAGCGGTTTCTTTCAATGGACTTATCTCAGCAACTTGTATCTGCAGCTGTTCCATGTGATGCATATGCATATCAACAAGAAAATCCAGTTTCTTCCCCATGTCATTTACCTGAAAAATATCAATGTCATAATATTGCTTCAAGTCAGTTGTTCAAAAAGAGTCCATGATTCCATGGTGTGCTGCAATGTTTATTGGTCATGGAGGTTCACAGGAYAACCGTGACCTTCCCTCAAAGCTGGGCTGAAATGGATGACAGCTGATCCTCTAACTGCCTCAGAATAAGAAGACCCATCTCTATGAACTGTGCCAAAAAATTATTAGTCTTTCTGGATATTTATCAATACAGTAACCAACAGGACTCTATAATGTTATGACAAAGTCCTAATAGTSGTAAATAGCTATTACCAAAATACAATCTATGGAATTATGTCTGCATAAAGACCTGTTCTCTAGCTGATAATCACAGAATCATCTAGGTTGGAAAAGACCTCTGAGGTCATTGAGTCCAACCTATGACCTAATGCCACCTAATAGTCCCACAACATCAGGGTTACATATCAGGACCAATTTCCTTTCTCTTTTGGACAGGGGCCAAGAGTAGATAATCATTATAAGTCATGACCCTGCAGGAAAAGGCCTTCCTTACACCAAACACTAGATGTGATAAGTATTGAAGCTACAGGAATTAAAAAGTCCCACTTCAAGACTGTGGTTAGGATCTTGTCCCATACACAGTGACATTGATTCAAAAAGTTTCTAAGGGCACACTTCCCAGGTAAGCAAATTCTTTCATGAAAAACTAGCAACATAGTTTTGTGATCTCTGTGTCTTCACCACCAGCAGCACAATTCTGCCTGGGTCAGCCGGAGTCATGCAGAATTTATATCAGCTCTATCATTTCTGAACAAGCACCTCAGCCTCTGTCATTGTMATGAAATTACTTACCTGCCTCTCAACTTTAACAAATTTTCCCATCATACTTTGGTCTTCAGTATCMGCTGTAGATGCTTTGGCTACATATGGTTCATTTCTGCAAAGAAGTAATAACTCTATTAGTGTTCAATATTTCTTTGCATCACTAAAAGCAATTCATATCAGAAAACAGAATAGCCATCTTGTTGATTTACTCATATAGATCCTTGGAGCCCTTTTAGCTGTTTATACAAACAGGAGTGAAAGCCTAGTCTATGGGATGCCAATGCATTCCTAAAAAATATAATCTTGATTTTTAATTTTTTTTTGTTTTTAAGTTTAAAATAAAGATTTAAAAGCACCAGAAGTTCAAAAGAAARTTAAAATTAATCTCCAGATTGTTGGAATAATTTCAGGTTTGTGAAAATTATTGAGATAGTGCAGTTAGTGGGTCTACAGATGGCCATGTGTTTTKAAATCTAATACTCTATAATTAGTGTCTTTGGAGACTGAATCTGAGTTTCAAGGATGAGTGTGGGTTTTTTCTAAATTTCATTATATTAAATAGTAAGTGTCAGAGATTGGAAATGCTGAAAAGAGACAGTCTGATCTGAAGATTTAAAGCTGATTCCAGATTAGGTTTTCATCTATGCAATTTCCTCTTGCCTGTCCATCAGATGGACCAAATTTATTCGGTAAGAAGATGATCTCTAACTAAAAAGCTTGATTTATAACTTCATGGGATCTTGGATTCTCATGATCAAGTTAAACCTTTATCAAACAGTTTCTAAACTGATGTCAAAGGAATCAATGTCTTCCCATAACCTATGCCTAAGTCTAGAAAAACAATTTCTGAGCACTAGCTCTTTAACATGATTTGGAATGAATATACTCTAAGACTTTTAACATGGGCAGTTCTTCTCTTTCCTGACAAAATCCAAAATATAGYTGTGAATAAATTGTACTAGAGCAAAATCTATACCTAAAACATGTCAGATTTTCCACACTGGGTTACTGGTGATATGGGCTCATGCAGGKTTTGCAATCTGCTTTCCTTCCCAAATGATCACTGCCTCTTCCATACACCTAGGTCTCTGCCTTCACATTTATGTGGTTTCGTATTTTTTCCTCTGTGGGATAATTTATTTTCCATAAGATTGCTTTTGTTCTGAGCAACCACAACAGCTTTGGGGACAGATTGTTGATGGTCTTGTGTGGTTCKTGATGGATATTTATTGACAGATTGATAGTTGTAAACAACAGAAGAAATGTAATTTTTTTTTCTATGTGGAATGCAGCAATACAATAATATGGTGCAACTTTCACACCCAGAAATCTGTTATTTCAATTTRTTTTCTGTATCTCTCACCAATCACTGATTTAAAAGATGCAGCATTAAAAATCTCTGCTTGCCGTTTTGTGGGCACTTCAGGAAGAGAACTAATTTACTTTCAAACTGTTAGTGGTTTTTATTGAGCTTTTAAGTGGGTTTACAAGTTAAATGTTAGAAAATTAGCACATCAATCAAATGCATGCATTTAATTGAAAACCATATTTTCAAACTGTGGAGAAGCTGAGMTGGACAATTAAGAAGCCATTGTTTAGATTTCCATCACAGATTGCTCTTAGTGACTTTCTGGCTCTATGTTTATCCACCTGTATCTCATAGCAACATATCCCCTCAGTATCAATACTTTAAGAATGGATGAACAAAAATCATGCTTATTGGAAGRAATTAACTTTTTATTTCTGTGTTGGTGTGTGCTAAATCCTAGGTATAAAAGAATTCACCTGGGAGACTGYTGTGAAGGGTAAGAAAAAGCTCCTCCCTTTTGGGATTTCTTATGCTTGGGAGTAGATGGAGGTCCAGGTGTAAAAATCATATCTACTCTGAAAAAAAGAAAAGTGCAACTGTGTAAGTTCATCTCCAAATGATAACAAATGACAGAATATGCTGTGCATCTCTGAAGCAGGGATTCAAAAAGGAAGCACGTGTTGATTTGGTAATATATTGATGTTCATGATGTGTCTGCTGTCTTTTGCATCACAATCAATGCACTGAATTGCAATTACCTGGTAATTTAATAGTAATTAAGTAATGCTCTAGCTCACTGTTTCCAAACTTCAACATTTGAAACACAACTTCTTTTCCTTCAAAGGAATAAAACAACATGATTGTCAAAAAATATCCAATAGCAGCTGCTCTTAAAAATGTCAGGAGACCCATCAGATTTTGTGCAGGGTAACAAAAATCAGAACTTGGCAAAAGGTGGAATTGCTGACATTCGTAACAAACCAATAACATTCTGTCAGTTGTTGTTTCTAATTGTCAGCAATATTTTAGTCTTTACTAATTATTCTTTTGGCTTGAAAAACATAACTTTATAAGAAGTTGCATAAGGAGTCTACTCGATTTTTTATTTGGCACAAAAGGAGAAAGATTGTTTGGAATGCTCCAACACATGTAATTGTACTCTTTTACCAAATCAAGTATTCTTTCATTTGTCATTTCCAACTGCTCAGGTGCAGGTTAGTCTCTGTTTATTCAGTTCACCCCCAAAATGGCCACATATCAATCAGCACTAGTCCACAGACCAGTTATCTGTATTAGTGGACAATCCATGCAGATACCTTGCATGGTTTCACAGGGCCCCATAGAGTTTTGAAAATGGAACTTGAAGTAGCTCCAGGCAAGCCTCACAAAGCTAATTAGRTATTGGCTTGAATCCCCAGGCATTGCTTACAGACATGCTAAATACTTGAAAATGAGATTGCCCAGTGCATGGAAAATCACTTTGAAATAAGAAATTAAAAAGTCCAGCAGAAAGATCAGAGCAGCCTTTCAAAGCCAAGGTAAGCTCAGACAAGGCTCAAATGTGCAGCAAGAGTTGCACTCCCTCAGCCCATTATTGGGAGAGAAATGAAGGTGATTGTGTGGCATTTTGCTGTTCAGTCCTGAGGGCATCAGGGAATGTGCTGTGCAGRGACTGAGCAGCTAAGGACAGCTCCAAACATCTGCACACACATCTGCACATGCATCTGGACACATGTGCACTCAGGCCCACACACATTTCCAGCCCCAAGCTCTGACCTGGGCTCATGGATCAGGGGGTGAAAACCACAAATTTTTGTAGATGTGTCCTCAAAATCACATTGCAATGAACCCCTTCTGGGAGGAAACAGCTGTGGATGCAGATTGCACCTGAACAACCACAGAAGCCTGATATTCCAACTTTTTTTCAGATAGGTCAATTATACCTGAGTGAAACCTTCTGTGCTGATGTATTTTGGCACTTTTATGGGACGTTTCACTAGGCACACATCGGCAGAGAATCCAGCCCAAAGAAAAGTTCATGGAGAGTAACTATTGCTTTTATTTATCATCTATAAAATGGGAAGAGGAGAGAAATTTGATCCTGATCAAATAGGGCAACAGTGAAGAAAATTCACAGGATTTTTTAACTCTGATGTTCTTGTTCTATATCTGAGCCAGTGGTCTCTCCCTGCAGTTATCCCTGCTAGCTCTCACTTGCTTATTGTTTTTGGGAAAAGGTTTTCTCATGGACCAGATACATTGTGCAAAGGCGTGGCTTCTGGGTGGCCTTGTACACAAATAGGCCAATGTTTTCATTTTGCCAGCAAAGTTATACATTTCCCCCATTTACCATAAGATTCTTACCTTGCCTGAAGGTATTTTATTCTGGAAAGCATATCAAGATGCCCTGCTGAGTATTGCTCTATCACATCCTTTACATCATAAGGCCTCAAAGTCTCCTTGAATTTTTTTTTATAGAGACGAAACTGTAGTATTCTGCATAATAAACAGAAARAATATTAATTTTTATATAAATTACATGATGAAGATTTCCATTTTTTCAAAATATGGATGAATTCTATCTGTTTGTAAACTGAATGTGTTATTTCTAAACAAGGCAATAAAATATAAACAAAGAATCTATAACATCATCTACCATCTATAACATCATAAATACTAAATTTGAAAATTTATAATAGTTGGCTTTGCATAATYAATAGTCTTAAAAATGGTTTAAGGCTTCAGAATCACAGTTGRAGCTTGAATTTGAGCAACACAAGTCACAGGAGATTTAGAAGCTGTGAAGTTGAAGCTACTTCTTCTATGCTTCAGTCTATTATAAAGCAAATTTATAGTATATGAAATGTTGAATCATTTTCATCTTGGTTTTAATTTTACACCTGGGAAAGTTTGGGATAGGAAATGATTATTAGATATAAATGTAGAAGTTAATAAGTTAGCAGCAGTTCAGGTTGTGAAGAGGGGAAAACTTTTCAGAACTGCCTGAAGTGTCCTTGAAGAAAACAGCAGTATCACATTATTGCTGTTGTTGTTGTTGTGATATTAATATGATTGCTCTTACTATTGTTGTTGCTATAAAATGAGCTAGTAATTAGTAACAGAATTCTTATAACAAGGAACACTGCTGGCCAAAGCATTRCAAAATGTTTAGCACTCTTTTTTCATCCTTTTCTGTTTACGCATTACTTTAAATATATATATCTTGGTAGATTAAACAAATAGAAGAAWTATGTTTAAACAATGAAAGCTTTATCTTCATCTGGTTTAGACTTGGGTTCTGGATGTTAGCTTTCTCAGTAGAGTCTCCAGGTGCTTGTGGGTCTGAACTGGGAAAGTGCTGTTAAGATTCTAGCTTATTTTTTATTTAAGGTTGGTGGGTTTATAATGTTTTTAAAGTCTGTATAAACTTTCATTTAGCAAAGATAATACTATTAMAATTTTTAAGGGCTGCTGATTCTTTAACTCTGTGGCTTATAAATATTTCAAGGTTTCAAAATTATACCTGTGCCTATTTTTGCCAAATTAGATACGGYAACAGCAAAACTACACATTCAAAGACTTTAAGGAAAAATAGGGTTCACAATGTTAACAATCCTAATTTAAAATCTCCTTGATCATGACCCTGAAATCCATTAAGTGGCTTTGTCTGAAAGAATTACTCTCAATTAATGTTCAGGATCTGGGTACACTACACAAGAAAAAAAAATCTTGGCTCCTGATTGAGTTTAAATGGAAATTGCATGAATCAATTAGATTTGGACAGGATGTGGGGAAGGAGTTTTTCAAAAGTAACAATAACATGTTTGAAAGCAAGCAGGTATCAGGGAAAGAAAGGCAAAGCTGTGGAGAACAGGGATGAAGAAGCTTCCARTGGGAGGGAAGAAGTCATGGGTAGCATGAGCAAAGCCTGTGTCACTTGGCTTTCAGCTGCCTTCAGAAAACTTGGAATTTTTTACAAACTGATTCTCCTGCACCCAATTCAAAAAGAACCAAGAGTACATATCATGGTTATATAGATATAAATATATGGTTATATTTTTATTACCATCTTCCCTGAAGTTTTTCTAAGATAAATCTGAGACACTCCAGACTTGCAGTATTTCACCTGGAAGGTGGCAAGTCCCTGGCCCAAAAATTARCAACTTTAGGGATAAACAGCAATTGCAATGAAAGCAGAGTATTTTCCCATGGGGGCATWTTTCAAGGGAGGAGAGTAAAAAGTACTGCATCAAGGAGTAACAGAGCATCAGGGAATGAATTCTATTTGCTTGATGTGCTAAACACATGACCAAGGCTTACTAGGAGTTTTCTAACTCAAGGGAAWATCTCTTGTGATGTGAAAATGGAGGTGACACATGCCACAAGCCAAAAACTGCTGAAATGGAGACTTCATCATGTATTAAAATATGACAGCTGAAAAGTAGGTTGCACACTCATATAATTGTGAATAAAGAGTTGAGTCAGCTCAGAGTTTTTTGTTAAGCAAAAGTTCCAGTTTCATATAAATATTAGTCACTAAATTGAGAAAGATATATTTATATAACATTTTAACAAGGAACAGCACAAAATATTATTTTTTAATAAAACCACCATGGAGTATCTTGCAAAATGACATAGTCAATGTTACTGAAAACTTTCTCCTTTCTGCATACTTTCAACAGACTGAATAGGGTTTCTCTCATGTTTCTGAAAACAYTAGAATTATGTCATCTAAAAAAGTAATAACAGAAATAGTGAAACAACATGTAGCAACATGGTAATGTTATTTCCTATCATCCTTCAAAAAGACATTTACCTGACAGCTCGGATGGCTGTCTTGAATGTGGGGATCATATCTTCCATAGGGAAATCACTACTGTCACCTCTGTCTTCTGCCATGGGTTCCCCTGTCCCTGCATCTGCAAAGGAGGCCAAAAAACCAGATGTGTGAACATTTCACCACACAATATTTAGAAGGATGCATGGCTAAATAAAGCACTACATMAAGTAAATGCAATTTAATAAAGAAATATCTCTTACAGCTTCTTTCACTGGTCAGGTCTTGAAAGGGATTTAATTATTTTGGGACAGCTGTAAGACACATTATTGAAGGATCTCCTCTCAGATTCCAGCATTCTGAAACACTTGGAACTTGCCTTCCTTTCCAGTAGATCTTTGCCCAAATTATTTTACATAAAGGCTAAAACAAGTTGTAGAAGCCACAGACCAAGTTCTCCTCTCACTGGCACTGCCTGGAGCTCATGTACCTTCATGAAGGAGAAAATCAAGTTCCTGGTTCCCAGGCTGCATCCATGGTAGGATGTCCAGCATGCATTGGTGCCAGYGGGCACAAGAAAGGCGAATCTGTTATTTAAAGATCATTTTGATGTTATGAGCAAGAAGAGGGAAATGTGTGCTCAGGGAAGCTGAGAGGGAAAATGCCCTATAATGTTGCATGGAGACCCAATGGAAACCTCTGAGGGGCAGCAAGCTTGGGGAGAGAGGGGGAGGGAAGAAGACATTAACTCTATAAAGGAGATTTAATGAGATGGCAGTGAGGGTATATTTGAGATGCCTGCACACAGGCTGTTGCAGGGCTGGATGCAGTCCAGGAGGGAGCTATCTCAGCTTAGCATCCTTGCTCATAAACCAAGCCATGATGGTGTGTGCTTTTGGGGGATACAGATTGCCTGCCCAGTCTGCCCGCTTTTTCCAGGCCARTCAGGCTGAATCCAGCACTGGCTTTATCCCATATCAATTTCTGGCTTTGAGAAGGGCTGGTGTTTGATTTCAAGCACCATGCTGCCTGGACTCCAGGACTCTTTTTCTTGGGCTTCCCCAAACRTACTACACAAAACCAGGTACCAGACATGCTTGTCCCAGAAAGTCACAAACCTTCAACAGAAAATGCAGAAGAACCAAGTAAAATGAGGAGAACAGGGGATGCATAGAAAGAAATCAACACAGATGGGCTACCTTCCGAGCTTTGCCAAAAAGCGTACGCTTTCATTCGGAATGCAGTGCGAAAACGCTCCTTATTATTCAAGACAACATTCTTAGGCTCTTTTGAAGGACTTTCTTCAATGGCATCTACATTCAGAGGGGTAAATAGCTTTCCTTTAGTATTGGTACCACGAACCCGATCCAAGAGACCCAGCTTTTGGCTACAAAATAAGCAAAAGTAATCATTTTCCTCCTTTGTACACTATTAACTTGTTTTCATGATGCTTTAAGTATATAATGGGCTAAATAATTGTTTTGTATACAAGGACACTGCTGGGGCTACCATAATTATCAATGCCTTTGTAAGCAACAGTTAAGGTCCACAGATAATTAACTGCTTTTTATGAGAATTTTTTGGTATCAATATGGAAAATGTTACCAGAGGGTCATGCTATCTTCTCCATGCAAGGTGTCACAGTGCTTCAGCTCATGTAGCACACCTGAAGCAGCAGTTTTATTATAAAGACATAAAACAACACTATTGCCATGGGCAGGGATGCCATTCACTAGACCAAGTTACTCAGAGCCCCTTTCATCTTGGCCTTAAAACACTTCCAAGGATGGAACATCCACAASATCTCTGGGCAACCYGTTCCAGTGGTTCCAGTGGGGAATTTCTTCCTMATGTCTAATCKAAACCTGCACTCTTTCAGCTTGAGGCCATTCCTCTTCATCCTGTCACTACATACCTTTGTTAAAAGCACCTCTCCTGTTTTCTTGCAGTCTCCTAGGTACTAGAAGGTGCTCTAAAGTCTCCTCAGAGCCATCTCTTATCCAAAGAGAYAACAACCTCAACTCTCTTATTTTATTCCTCAATTTTAAGGAATAAAATAAAGTCAGATGTGCTGTGAACCAGATAAATCATCAGCAAAACTCTGGGAAGGCTTTGCCAAGCACTGATTAGGGACATGGTAGGCAGGATACCCTGTTTTCTCTCCACCATGACCTACAGGAGTCGTAGTGAAGTGACAAATTTTATTCCTCTGATGATTCCTTGTCCTGTCTGTCCTCTTACAGATTTACTGTCCAAATACATTTGTCCTTCAGTGACAACACAGAGATAGAATTTCATCTATCTGCCATTTTACCAGCACGACTAACCCTCCTGACAGCCTGATGACTAATGATCTTAAAGGTAATCACTAATACCACTAAAACAGCAACAGGAATAGGGAGTTTATCAGCTTATATTTGTTCYGAAGACTTTGTAGGTGATGGATGGTACAAATGTTTGATTTGCTAGTTCACTTTGCTGCTCAAATATTTGTTAATTGCACATTTGTTAAAAACCCAAACAAACAAACAAAAACAAAACAAAACAAAAAAAAAAAAAAGAAAAAAAAGAAAAGAAAACCAGGGCTAAGCCACGGGAAGAAAGATTTTTAATACATTCCTGGGACAGCTCTAGGGAGAGGTGAATTGTGCACACACGAGCAAGAGGCAGTTCTGTGTGGGACACAAGATCAAGTAAGTTGAGTGAGGGGAGGGAAGAGGCTGTTATAGCTGGCAGGTTTCTGAGAGCCACAGGTGAGAGCAGAGCTGAAGGATCAACAGCCACAGTTACCAGGTGAAGGAATTAACAGGTGTGGTATCATTGCAGGATGCTCAGCTGCAGCCACTAAACCTGCTGGCAGCAGAGGCAAGCGTGGGGAGGGTCCACTGTGCAAGGACATCATGGCCAAGGATGGAGATGTGTGTGCAGACCTTGCAAGTGTGAAAGAAAGACCCATTTCTATCTCAGAGCTCTGTCTGTTGCAGTATCCCACCACAATGGATGTTATYTGAGCATTGAGCATCACAGCTGTTGCAAGTTTTTGTGCTGTTTTTGGTTTTTTKGGGTTTTTTTACATGAATTACTGGGGTTCTCATCTCTACTGCCTGTTTCTGATTAATATGTCTTTGACCCARGGAGTAATGAAATATGGGATGCCCTATCAGAAAAGTTGCAAGTGCTAAACCTTTGGGTGTAGGAAGTTTTTCCAACCTTTMTGATTTTTCTTTTTGATATGAAAATACTTGTGAATGTAATTTCTGCAGCCTAGGAAGTCCAGACACTTGCCCTATCATGGCATGGATGAAGACCACGTGTGTATGTGAGTACTCAAGTGGCAACTAAGGAGGAGTTGGGTACAGAGACACAGATTTAGTCCTGATATATCAGCATTTCCAGGAGATAAAAGCATGGATTTGAGTGAAGAATTAGAATAGTCTAAATGAATCATATCTGTATTACTCAGACTTTGCTCTAATGTCATTTCCTGAAGAATTCATGGCATGGGGAAAGATGCATAAAGTGCAGACAAATGTATGGAGTAAAAATTGTAGAAAATGATGGTGCTTGTTGATATTTGTGACAAAATACATTTTGGAAAATATTACATTTGAGCTTAAGAACTCTTAAAAATTAAAAATTATTAAAAATGTAAAATGGCTTTAAAATATTTTAATGTAATTTTAAATATAAAATAGCTTTAAAATTATTTCCATAGTTCTTGCTTTTGGGGTGGAACCTTGATCTGCTTTGCCCACCAAGGTTCTGTCAACACTGCAGTGATGGTGAGTGCAGAGTCCCAGCAAGTGATTTGTGTTCTACTAACTTAGGGAGATCCTGCACCCTCTWTTCTAAATCACTTTCCCTTCTCTGTTTGACCACGTTTGAAAAGCAGTACTGCTTTACAGGACAGATATTTCAATTCTCTGTGAAATTTGGATTCTTCAAGCACTCAGCTGCCATACATAGGGCAAATATATACAGGAGAAGAAAACTAATGAGCAAGTTTGAAAAGGGCACGAAATATCAAAAAAGTGAGGAAGTAAAAGTCAACGGAATTATTTGCATGTGGGATTTTTGGGCAGGTAAAGTAGGGAAAATAAAYTCTCATATCTCATTAATAAATCAAAGTCTGAAGGAGAAATTAATTTTGAGATGTGTGATCAAGAAGAGTATAGAATCATGGCACATCACCACTGAAAAGAACTTTATTCCAAAGAAATGCACCAAAAACTAGTTAAGTGATAACAGAGTCAGCCAGGCAATATCAACTGATGGGCCTGAAGGTGTTAGAGAGAGCGAGCTTGTGAGAGTGAGAATGTCTTTAATATGAAGAAAAAAGAATCAATGAGGCATGGACACCCTGGTGGTGATCTGTGCAGACTGAAGGAGACTGTGGAATAAGATACAAGAAAGGAGAGACCAAAGCAGTTTTAGGATGAGGAGATCTGTTCCGTGATAATAAAATAACAAAGTTTGTTTCCGGGTATGAAAAAAGTTGTGCAACAGGCTTGTTGTGGAGATCAGCTTTCTCCAGGTGAGGGGATTACAGGTCACTRACAATAGATGATTGATAGATGAATCTCAAATGAAAGGAAGAGTCAAGGGGTCACACAATACACACTGGCTTCGAGCAATGTACTAAATGTCACAAGATCTGAGTTAGTAACACTACAGAGAAACTCTCAAGAGAAAAACATCTTTAAGGAACAGAACCTGAAAGGTAAAGAAGCAGAAAAATAGGTGAGGCAAAACACTGCTGTTGTTTACAAAAAGCTCTTTAGTACTACATTAAAATAATACAGTTGTCATTACATGTGGTCTTTAACTCCCTCTCCAGAAACTTGCTTAGTCCTTCAAAATACATATCCAGCTGCCCAAAGTTTGCCCCTTAAAACTCCTTTGATAGCTGCCTTGCATACCAGAAAAAATGGAGGCATAAGGTGAGGAGAGGACCTGTAGGGATCAGACCAGAAGGAAAAGGGTGAGTAGATGATGCGAAGTATCCAAATATTAATTTAGTGACATTTTATTAGGACATCAATATAAGCAAGATATGCAGAAATTTATCATAGAGGTATGCAAGACTGGGACTGAACAAGATTTTATATCCTCCTCATAGATAAAATCAGAACAAAAAATTCTCCTGCATTCAGCACAAAACCCTACTTACTTGCAGTGACATTTTCCTCTGCATATGTTGGCATGCTCGTTTGTGGAGTTGGGTTTTTTGGTGTTTTTTTCAGTGTGTTGGGACTTAAGGTAGATAATACAAACTGAAAGTATTCCCAGATTTYCTTTTCAGAGTTTTGCAGCTAACCCTGCTGATAAGTGTCAGTTTAGGAAGAAACTGTTCTCCAAAGACGGTTGCTTGAGCATCTTAGGTTTATGAGCTAGAACTCATCTTTTTTTTTTAAGCTGTTAAAACAGTTAAATTTCCTATCTAAGACTGCTCTTTAGACCCATTTCTATAATCAGTGGGAAGTCAGCAACTCTAAACTGTGAGTGGGGAGAGTGTGGTTCAGTTTGGGATGACTTTATACTTGGGGAATGTGGCTCTTGTTATTGACTATGGAAAGATCTAGATGAGAAGTCATCCAAAAGGCAGGTCTCTAATCTAAGTTAAAGTTACCTGAGCTGAAGCCTTCCTCATTAATGGAATCCTGAAGATTAACCCTTGAAGTAACATTCAGATTCATAACAGTACATTTATGCAACAAATATAGACAATTGTGTTCTTATCTGGCAGCCAGAGCAGTAAAATCATCAGACAATAATTCATCAGCTTCACATCAAAATATTCAACCATGTGTTGTTGCATACAAAAGAACCCCAAACAAAACCCAAGCTTCTTTCCATATAACTGCCATCAGGAAAAAAATGGACTTTATTCTCATTTCCAAGGAATGAAATCTGGGTCTGCTGGGGTTTTAGCTTTCATTGATCTTTTTAGAAGTACTGAGGAAACATTTGTTCCCATGACATGATCTCCTCATTAAAGCAGCATGCGCATGGCTCAGTCCCGGGCGTGAAGCATGCGCCGACCACAGCATCCTGCATGAGAGGGGCTAGGACAGTGGTTCCCACCCATAGGCTCATGCACTGCTGCTCCTCTTTCAGACTCCCCCTTCTGATGTTACTCCTCTTCCCCTGGGAACAGTGGTCCCACTTCATTTGGCTTCCTTAYGTTCAATAAAATATCATTCTCAACTTCCAGCACAGTTCCAGAAACTGGGGAGATACAAATCCATCCCAAGCATGCTGAMAAAAATACAGGGTAGTTTCTCTGACTAGCTTGGATAAATCACCATTTCTTGTCTTGCATGCTATTAAATCCTCTCTCTCATGGGTTACAAACCCTGTGTCTTTGAAATGGGACCCAGGATGAAAATTCCTTAACTTTGTGGTAGATACAGATCACCAGAAAGGGAGGAAGGTGAGAGCAGTGCAGTTTCTTTCTACCTAAAGAAAAATTCAGCTCTTAAATTTTTGTTCCCCAAGAGCAGTGGGAATTATTTTGGACCACCTGAGAGATTATTTTGGTGGCTTGATATATGGGAGATGGCTTCTGCAGCACATGTTTTACCCTTGCTGAGAATAAAGAGTGGGAACCACTGAACTAGATATATTTTCCAGAAACAGTCATGCAAAGAAATAATGCATTTACATCCCATCATGCAAGCCAGATACTCTCCTCTCTATCCTTTTCCTAGTATTGGATTTTCATAAACAAATGGTACATGTGTGAGGAGAAAAACAGTGAATTAATTCTAAGAGTGAACCAAACAGCCCTCTGCCATGGATTTACCACTTTCACCTAACAAGGACAAATTATAATCAGGAGATTTTTCCATATTTTTTGCAGTTAAAAGACACTAGATGGAATTAGTCTCAGGTAACTGGAAGCAGAAGGACATCATATTTACYCCAGCATTTTTGTACCTTATCAGATGAACTAATATGGGCGAACTTAGCTTTGGAAAATCAAACATTCTGAGTGAGGTTTCCAGAAGTATTCCATATTCTGCTTTGAACACTTCCTAATAGAAATTAACACCAAACTAATGTTATGACAGACATGAATTCTGMAGTGAACCTGTTCAGCTGATCTCATACAGTCCATGAGATTTCTTGAGATAAAACAAAGAACATTCCACACTTCTGAGGTAGTTCTAAACTTTAGCCAATCAACTTTCCCTTTTATTGAGTAGCATTCTTTCTTTCAGAGAGGGTCTCACAATTATGTTCTGTCCCAAAATAGTTGACTACAGCTTCCTGAAAACTAAAGACTTCACTCTGCACCCTGAATCTTGGGGCCTAAATTTGCAAATTTCTAACATGTGAGGAGGAAACATCCCTTCTAAGTCAACAAATTTCCACACTCCTTGGTGGTGTGCATCCTCACTGGTATTTAAGGGTGGCTATGACTCTGACTATGTCAGACTATGACAGACTGACCTACGATCCAGATTATCTGCCCATAAATTTGAGCACAAATCAAAACTTCAGCTCAACTTTGATGCCCTTCAGAAACAGAAAGAGCTTTTGCACACACTAAAGGCCTTTGCGTAGCCCCTTCTCTCATCCACACTTTCTAAAGGGATTGGAGATGGATGAAAATAAACAATGTCACACAAATCTATGGGAACAATAATCCAAATCCAATTAAGTATGAAACCAGGATGTATATTTTTCACCAATGGATGCAGCCATTGTAGGTAGAAATGGATGCTAACCCACTTTTTGCTTCRAAGTGAACATATCATGTATCAAGCACTAGAAAGCAAATCAAACTGCTAAATCAAAGTCTCTTCACTATTTTGCATGGGCCAATAATCAAATGAAAAAACTGGAGTGCTTTACTTGCTGCTCTCCAAAAGCTGAAGAGCTCCAGCTAGAAAAGCTGAGTTGCAGGTTGATGGTTTCATGTTCATGGAATGAAGTTGGAATGAGAACAACCAGATAAAGTTGAATGACAGCAAGGTGTGGGATAGAGTGAAATACTTTGCAATTCAGTCAAAATATTATTTCTAATGCTGTGTCTTTTATATTCCTGAAGTGCCACAAGCTATGTCTATGCAGGAAGGTAAAGTTCTTGCCCCACATCTTAGGTCACAGTTCAGCAAGATWTTTAAGCGTGTCACTAACTTTATTCAGATGGCCAAAAACATCCATTTTTCTGTTTTTCATTTGCTGAACCAGAACTTGCAAATACACATGTAAAGATGTTGTTCCACTGAACTCAAATTCAAAGTAACTTGCATGAATTGTGTTGGCAGGGTTGGGACCACATAAGGAACAGTGTTTAGCTCTTACAGTATATTTTTCTCACAGTAAATTTCAAAATTCTTTGCAGACTAGGCTAGTTTAATTTCCATTTGATAGAAACAGAGAAAAGCATCAGTTTCTAAGCAGATTCTTGGGAGAGCTAGAACAATATCTCACATTTTCTGAACAGTAGAACAATTAACTATTTGAAAGGTCATGCAACTTTCTTTTTATGCTTAATAACTTTTCAGTCTTATTGTCCCTTACTTCTGATGGTGGTTAGGTGAACTACTGTAGTAAAAACAGAAAGTGCAGGCAGAGAATGGCATGCAAGAAATATGAAAAGAATAAGGCTGAACTGTTACTTGAACATATATACCTAAGTTTTCTTGTGAGGCTTGATCCAAAGAATGACTCCCTACTAATCATGACATTACTGTAAAGTGAAGAAAAGTTATTAAGATGAGACATTAATGATTACCCATGAAAAGCTGTGTGAAAAAGAATGGGAGCCTTTCATTTGTAGTTAATGTAGTGTGCAGATCAGAGTGGCCTTTTTCCTCCCTGTTTTGGGCAGATGTATTAGGATGAATAGCTTACAGTGAAATTTTATACCTTGCAAAGTAGGGTTTTATTTTCATTTTGTTGTCAGCATTGGCAATACAAAAATGCACCACATTTCATGAATTCTTTCAGGAAGGACAGGTACTCATTATGCCACTTCAAAAAATCAAATCAACTTTCCAAAGGCACAGAAATATTATTTATCTTGTAGAGATAAGGAAACAGGGATAAATGGCTTTTCTGCAATCACACAATAATAAATCTAGGAATGAATATGCTCTCCTGATGTCAAGTTCTAAAGCTGGACAATGAGGATCAGAAGTAAGATCCTAGAAGAAAGTTCAAAATTCTTCACTAAGGTGCCTGTACATGCAAGTTTAMGCTCTGGTTAAAGTCAGTGGAACAGCTACTAACAACAGCACTGAAAAATCAGGCCCCAATATTAATTCCTGAAACATAGTCATAAAAAGTTGCTCAGAATAAAAATATGTCTGGCAAGCAAAGGCCCATCCTAAATGTAAGTCAGGCTCCCAAATGTTTGCTGAATTTGCTGCATGCCTGCAGAAATGAGCATTAGTATCTCTTCCTCATAAATMTCCCTTCTGGAGATCTGAACAGATGAAAAAGCTTTGCAATACAGGGAGAAAATCAGTTGCTGTCTGATATTTCATGGGGCTGGGAGGTTTAGGCATTGATAAAGGAAAAAAAAGCTAGTGGCACCTCTGGCATGAAGTCAGTAAAGTCCTCATCAGTGAACYACAGAGAGCACAGCTCAGTTCCTCCTGGGTTGGGGGACTACACATAGGAAAAATGCTGTTCTTAAGAGCAGCATCATAACTACTACTTGCCTTCACTGTTTACAGGACAGAGTCAAGCTCCAGTCCAATGTCCTCTTCATCATATCTCATATCTTCACAGCTTTATTTTAAAGGAAGCTCCAGTAAAGACTTAGATTGCTGACAAAATTTACTTGATTTTCCACCATGAAAAATCCTTCCCTGCAACCTTGACTTGGGATCTAACTTCTGAAATGGACTTTTCTACTCGTTTGCGACCCCTGTGTTCTTCCCAAATGGTCTAAGAACAGGGTCCTGTATCYATCTGTGACTTTGTCATCATGCCAGCTCCTGCTTCTCTCCTGATCCAGGAGAGATCCTAGAAGGATCTGCCAGGGAGCTCAAGTCTAGAACTGTGGAGTTCCTAAAGAGCTTTCACTCTACTCACTAAAAACTCTGCCACTTAAAGCACTTCTGGTCCTCAAATTTTGACACAGCCAGGCCTCATTTTTCGTTTATTAAAAGCTTCTGTGAAAATTTTGGACCATTTCTTCTCTCTCCTTTGTCAACCATGAATCAGATGATGGAATTGATTACTACAGCAGCATTACTACTTATTTACTTTCTCTTTAGGTACTAAACTGATGGAAGAACTTGGAGACTGAGGACACTTACGGGCTGTTCTCCCCATTAGGACCAAATTCCCTTATTGCTCATTTATTTCAATACAGTCAAAGCACAAACTTCAGTGGAGTACGAGGAATCATTTCTATACCAAATCATTGCAGAAGGAAGAAGATTTTTTTATTATTATCTTGTTTGTAAATAAGAGTTTTATAAGAGATGGGATGTGGTACTGTCAAAACAACCAGATTTTATGGCTCARTCACATTTCTACAGAAGTCAGAGGATGTTCCCACAAGTGCCATCATATGTCTGTTTACCTGGAGGGTTTCCARTCCCTTTAATTGAATGCCTCATTCCATAAACACATTTCTGCTAGCAGGAAGGCTCCTATGCAGGTGTACTGATGATTTTGCTGAGGGTTATTATTATATATAATAAAATAAAATCAAATTATATCCAGCTAGAATGAGGGGCCTTGGGATTATAGCTTTAAAGGTTTTGAGCTGTGAGTCATACTTTTCCATTTTTAATTCAGTGTGTTGACATCAAATGATTTCTACTGCCTGAAAGCTACAGTAACTCAGAACTGCTGCAGGTGCAGGAGCTTCTCTAGTGGGGCTGTGATCAACAGTGAACTGAAGCAGGCATTTCTCTTACCTAATTTTAATCTGCTGCTGCATCTCAGCCAGAACATTTTGACTCAAGTTATGGAATTACATACTCAAAAGGATTTCAGCTCCTAAGTTCTTCCCTACATAATAAAGACCAAAATCCAGCTGTTACCAACACTGGAGATGGCTAAAATCTCCAAACATCTGCATTAATGCAACTGAGCTTGCTCATGACTGGGGAGTGAGCTTGCTTAGCCTAGGGAGTGCCATGGTTGTGAAGTATTTAAGGTCCATGTGGGTTCACTAACTGGGTACCTCCCACCCAGTCATCTTTGAGGAGAGGTAGGTGAGCTCATGATTTTGGTGGTAAGAGGAGGAAGACATCCTTTCCCAATAATTTGTCACTAGAGGACTTGCCTGTATTGYAAGAAAACTTAAGATAGGTTTTTCTTCTCTGCTAAATGAAGCTTGAACCCCAAAAGCTCCTAGGAGAACAGCAAGTGTAATCTTTATTTTTTTTGGTAAACTTCCTTTATTGAAGTTCTCATGTGTTACATGGAATATTTAAAAAACAAAAAGAAAAGCATAATTTTTCATCAAGTCAGGGTCTAGAACTCCAGATTTGACCTCTGGCTCACAGTTTTGAAATGTAGCTGCAATTTTGTTCCTTTTCACTGKGCTGTAAATGGCAAAGCAAACTGAAGTAGCTTCAGCGCTGTGGAGCTATTTATCCTTTAATTGTTATTGAATTTCATTGTGGGTGACTCATTGACAGTGGTTCAACATTGAGTTTTAAGTTACAATTATTGTCTATGCATTTGAGTCTTCTGCTTATCTGAAGAGGGTTATAAGATATCATATCCATTTGAGACTTTGCAGGTTGGCTGACAGTGGCTGCCCTGCTGCTCTTCAGTGACTGACCAGTGCTGGGGTTGAGGATTCCTTCATTCTCTTTGCTTGTGAATACCCTGGTGTGATGGGGAGCTTTCCTGTTTTATTCAGCATGGGTGGCACCAGGTCCTCAAACCTAATGYAGCTTTTACAGTACTGCCAGAGAGACTGACTATCCTGCTGTTCCATCTTAGACACCCATCTCTGTATTTATTATCAACAAATGTTTGCACACGGTGAACTGTCACTGGCTCACACCACAATACTGCACTGTGCAAGATTGTGAAGAAACAATAGCAACCAGAGTCTTAAATTCCTCCCAGAAYAGCCGGGATGCTAAGCCCTGGCTCTGCAGCATGGATCAGGAGAAATCTAGACCACGATTAGTCATAACAAACAATAAAGCTGTTTACAGACAATCAGCAAGCAACACTGCCTTTGAACAATTAGCATTTTAGCTGTATTGTTAAACTAGGGAAAAAAAGCAAGCAGTTAGGAAATGGACTTGTTAATTATTTTTAATGGTTACCTGTGTTGTTAGTAGCATGATTTAGTTAACAGCTCATGAATCCACAAAGAACTATTTAGCTTGCATCCTCCAACAGCTGTATTAAAACATATATGTCTAATAATGACAGCTACATACCTGGCAGTACCATCCAATTGCTCTTTCCTTTTATAGAAGAGAGGATGCATTACAAGAAAGCAAGGAGAGAAGAATCACATAATAAATTCAGCATATTTTTAAAATATAAATTGTTAATCTACTACTAATACCTTATACCTCTTTTGTTCTGTCACCATAACTGACAGAAAAAAACCTACATTTTCAACTAGCTATAAAGCAAAAAAATAAGTTACATAGATTCCTGAAACCAGTCTGTGCTGCTTAGACTGGCAATACAGTCTTTGGTAAGAAGTGATCTTCCCTGCCCTCCTTCCCAGGATCTTATTTGCAAAATACCTATTAAGTTTCAGATTGCATTTGGATCACAGAAGAACCTACACACAATAAGCAAGCTTGAAGTCACAGTAACGAGTCCAGACTCCCTATGAATCTGAGAATTATTCTCTGAAAAACCCTGCAGTCAAGAAATCCTGAAGAAATGACTCTGTAATGGAAAATGTGGGAATAGACAGAGAGTGAAAGAGATAAAGAAAAGGAAAGAAATATACTGAGCCTTAATTAAACACTTTTGGTGCTGGGGTTTGTGTTTTGTTGGGGTTTGTTTGTTTGTTTGTTTTTGTTTTTTGGGGTTTTTTTGTACAGGTTTCCTTTTGGAAGCACATGAAATTGATTCTAAAAATGTATTRTGACTAAAACAAAGAAAGAGTGAGTATTTGCAATTTGCCCTTTGTGAAAGCAGGAGTCTGAAACATTTCAAGTCAGTTTTGAGTGACAACTATAACTTCAATGTCAGGGCAGTGAACACAACTCTGCATGGAGACCTCTGAGTTGAACAATAGTTTAAGGGCACTTTTCTTCAGAATGAGGCACAACAGCAAGACCAGGAGGAACACTTAAAGCACTAACTTGGACATGTAATGCCCATTGTTATGAGCTGATAATATGTAGCTAAAGGTCTTGGCTTTTCATAGCCAAACCCATACAGGTTTTCTTAAAAAAACATTTTAAAATGTTAAGACCTAAATGTGAGAAAGATGCCTGTTGGAMAGACAAGGAGAGTGAGGATCAATCTAATATCCACAAACAGATAAGCATCCATTTTATCTGAATGTCTTTATGTATGGAATACTTTCACTGAACTCAGAAGTGGTGTCTGAAATTAAACCAGTGCCTCAGAAAAGATTCCTCTTCTTCAGAAGAGTTTTCTGGAAAACATCTGCTACCTATAAAAGCCTCATATACCTATCTATATATGTATATATATAGATATATATTTTTATATATATTTATATATATAAAAATATATATTTTATATATATATATATATATATAATATATATTATAAGTATATATATTTTTATATAGATATATAAAAAGTCTGTGCTCCCTGTCCTGGATGATACTTCACAGAAAATGATGATGGAGAGGCAGACAATGCACTTACCTGAAAAATGGAAATGATACAATTGATTCATAAAACCTCCAGGTAGCAACTAAATCAATCCTGTTGGGGTTAGTAGCATAGTATCTCCAGGCAGCCTAAATTACAAGGGAGAGGAAATAATTAGCGTTAGGTGAAATTATTTCCCAGCTGACTGCAGCCAGACTCTGTCAAAGAACGTAACAATGCACCTGAGTCACTATCTGGAAATTAATTACTAATCAGCCATACCAAATGAGTGCCACTATATGGAAAAGCTTTTGACACAGAATTTTGATCTTGGAGGGCTGTTAAAGGAGACAGAACATGGAGAGAACCATTATCAGAACATGACATTACATTAGACTAAAATGGTTTTATTGTCCTGTCTGGTATGTCTAAAAGAGCTTCAAGCACTGCTGGACTTGTCCAGTAATTCTGGAAGTACTTAAGATAGTTTGCCTCCTAATGTATCATCTGAAGAAATTTTGCTGAGCAATTTTCTACTTCAGCATTTAGTTCAAATTAAAATTCTCCAAACARAATTTCCCCAACCTAAAACCCACTAGCTGCATAAGCTACCTGATCAGTGGAGATGCTTTAATTTAAAATTAAGTTACATCAAATTCTATTCACAATTCATGCCTGCAGCCCCTCTGTTTGCTAAAGTGTGTTTTTAATGAGAACAGCCATGAATTTTAATGCCATTCAGCCTATTTCTCCTGAGGACTGGTTCAATCCTGAGCACCAATGCTTCCACTTGTTATCATAGAAACTTTCTCTGTCCCTCTGTGAAAATGCTGTCATTTACTTAACTGCTCTCAGGATGTGCTTCACACCTAGTAAGCATAAAGAATTTCAAATTTGTCMGCACACAGACTACAGATTTTAAGTTTAATATCCTGAATTCATAACAAAGGCCATAACTGATGTCCAAGTGAGGTAAGGGCTCTCTTCCCACTGAATTTCTGGATCACCCTGTGACATAACAGAGGATATGGTGTGGTTTAGTTTTTAAACCCCACATAAACTATTTATGTTAATTGCCTTGATTGACGTCACTGTCTATTGTGTTCCTTCTATTGCTGTTTTCACATCAATAACAACATAACTGTTTGCATAGAAAAGCATTTTCTCAAGAGAACTGAAAAAAAATCTGTATTTTGTAAAGAATGAGTTTTCAACAGCTTGTTTCCTGTGATTTTGTGGCAGTGATGCAGAAGCCAGTTGGTTTACAGAAGATAGCAGATGAGATCCTTTCTTTGCAAGACACTGTTCTTCTGAAAGATATTCTGGGAGTTGAGAGATTCCTCAGAACTGCAAAGGCCTCTGGATTATCCAGCTCAGTGTGCAAAACTGACAAACAAAAATTCTCACCTCCTGCAATGGGAAGTGAGAACTGGGACAGGGGAGGAGTGGTGGCCCTTGCTAACATGATGCAGCAGTTTTCATGCACAATGCTTTTTCAAGGAAGAGGAAAGGGCTGCAAACCTGAATGAGCTCAGCTGCTGGCTTTCTTCTTTTCTCAAAATGTTTTTGACGATGCTGCTCCTGGACCTTCAGTGCCAGCCCTGATCCCAGAATGCCCTGAAAGCATAGAGTGATGCAGGATTTTAGACATTTCTTACTCAGAACAAAAGGGATTRATGATGAGAGGCTGCAGCTCTGTGGGTGGAGATGGAGATGGCTGCATGGAGTCTGTGCACATCCCATGCCTTTCTGCTGCTCCACTCATGGGACAGGAGGTTGTCATGATCCTCTCAAGGACCACAGGCCACACCAAATCATTAAAGGTCCTCAACAGGCTTCTTGAATGTCTACTGCCTTTCCAAGCTCATGGTGTCCATCTGCTGTGTTACTTTCCATTTCCACTGAAACTCTGCTTGCATGATACAAGGGCTGTGCTAGACCATGCTTTGGATCTGAGAGTGCAGAACTTGTCATCCTCTGTGAAATTCTTTACAAGTCTGGATCTAGAGAAAAAATATCCTAAAATCTGGGATTGGGGCAGTTTCTGTTGCTATTCAGCCCAGCTCAGTCAGATTTTGTTTCATTCTTATCTGAGACATTGCAGACAAAGGAGATAAAGGACTGGGTAAGATGGGTCAAATTCTAATTATTACAATAGTGGACTCCAAATCCTTTAAAAATATGTTTTATKGGGGTTATGCTAATACCAGTAAATTGCGACGTGCCAGTGTACAGTCTCATGAACTGCCTTGTGGTTTCTCAGATTCTTCACTTGCTGGTTTAATTTTGTCCTGTGCCAACTAGCACTGTCAGACAATGCCCACATAGTGATTTGAGGAGTTTTGGGGTGACATATTATTCCCAGTAGGCTCTGTGCAAAGTTGGGCAGAAACAAGATCCATTTACTGATACAGACCCACTCAAGAATCTGGAGTACTTCTTTAAAAGGGATTTGGTTCCACTGGTGATTCTATTAACTTTACCTTCTTTTTGCAAGTGCACAGAGCTGGGCTGTGTCTAACAGAGGAGGAGAAGGTACTTACTGCAGGAAGAGCAAAGAAGGACACTCCAATGAGAGAGAAGGTGGCTGCAATCAGCCGTCCCTCCCATGTTTTAGGGGTTTTGTCGCCGTATCCAATCGTAGCGAGGGTGATCTGTGGGCACAAGAACCAGGGTTTAATGTGAGAAAAACAAAGCCAACAGCTCTGTGTAAATGCCACCGTGAAAGCTGTGCAACTCACTTAGCCCTGAGGGTGCTCATGCACAGCTTGGTGAAATAGGATCTTGAGGATAGGTCAACACATTTCTTGGTGGCATCATAGTCCCAAGGCACTGCATGGAGAATGGCTTTAGTCTCAGAGCAGCTGCCTCTTTCAGGCGCATTGGCTGCAAGTGAACTCCACATAAATCTCCTGCCCACCATCAGTACACAGTCAGGAATGGGATTTGCCACTTAACAGCTTGCAGACCCTTAATGACCTGTCAGAACTAGCTCTACCTGAAGTCCTGGTCTTTTTAAAACAAAGATATCTTTGTGAAAACATTCTCCTTTCTGGCACAATTGTTAATTTCCAACTGTGTACATTTTCTCACCACTGAGACTCCATATAAATGTTGTGAATATAAAAGGACATGGAAACATCCAGGTGTTCTAGGCAACACTTGGTATCTTTTGATTTTAATGGGGGAAGGGGAGTATTTTATATTTATGAGTGAACTACATTGAATAAAAAATATGTTGCTGAATTTAAGTCACAGTATGACAGACTTCCTTAACTATTAGTAACAAAGCAAAATGAATTCTGGAATGGCAGGAATATCTGTGATTGAATGAGTAATGGTGCAAACCAATACTCCTCTCTTAATGAGAAGAGACAAGAACAGATGTATCAAAAGTCCTTCTTGTTCAGCATCCTACCACCAATGGCACTCCTTGATCTTTGGGGAATGCATGTAAGACATGAGAATTGTTATGTTAACCCTTCAAGAAATATTTTTTTTTACTTCCTCCATCTGAACCCAGAGACATTTCAGTCACTGACTCCATAAGAACTAAACCTGCTTGTGTGTCTTCCTCAACTGCACAAAGGTTTGGTGCTCTTTGACAGCCCAACAGACCCATCCACTGGGCAGCTCTGGCTCTGCCATTTTCTGAGGAACATAGCTCTCACTGCAGGACACTGCTGGCATGGGAGCTCTTAGTGCAGTTACACCTAAAGAGATGCTCCTCTAAAAGAGGTTTCCCAGACACCAGGAACACAGATTGATTTCTGAAGGTAGTTTGAGCACCTAAGGGCCTTTTTCTGAAAATCAGCCTGAAAATCAGCAGGGTTGTAGGTTCTGTTAATTAGTTGTAGAGGCACCCCTACTTTGGTAATGTTACTGTGTAATGTGCCTTTCACCTAAATATAGCAGCACTTGCACCGTAATCCCTAAAAGTTTATCTCTTCTTGGATATGAAGTTTTTCAGAAGTGTATAAGGTAATTTTGGAGTCACTTACCAGCCCCCACCACAGTGCATCTGCATAGGTTTCAAACTCTTCTTTCATCTCCACCCCATTAGCATCTTTTTCAGGAACATCTTTTTCAACCAGATAAACAAGAAATGAGGATAAGATGAGTGTCAGGAACCCAATGTACCAAGCAGTGATGAGCTCCTGCAAAAGAAACAGATGAACAGAGAGGGGCTGAAAAGAGCCTCAATATCCACAGCAGCAGAGTAAACATCAGGAGGAGAGAGAAGCACAGAGGGTTACAGCAGAGCTGTCACTGCTGGTTTTGGTCACATCCATGACCAGCCCAGCTCAGCRCTTAGTGGGAAATAATGCAGAGATTTACAAGAATTGGCCCTTACACAGAACCTTCCTTAGGAGCAGCCTGGAGGAATCTGCAGTTGTGGCTCTGCATTAAGCTGGGCTAAGGGCTTAGCTGCACCCATGGCACAGGGGGCCGCAGGGCTCTGACCCTGACCTTGGCTCTTTCCTTTCCTTCTGCCCCTGGGCCTGGTCAGTCTTGGCAAACAAACCAACAGCTCTGCCCTCTCCCTACCTCCAGAGAGCCAAGGCTGCAGGTTGCACTTCCATCTCTTCAGCCATAACAAAGCTGATCCCATCATAAATGATGTTTTCAAAATGAATTCATGTAATAAGAACAGACCTTGAAAATATTCTATGTGCAAGTAAACCCCAAACTTTGCTGTTTTAAAGAGAATGACTAAAGTGGAGTGCCCCACAGAGGTGGGGCAGACAACCACCCAACTTAAAATACCAGAATGCCAGCAATATCTGAAACAAGGCAGAAACATTTTTTTTAGGTCTTCAGAGGTAGGTTAAAAAAATCAATATTCCAATTCATTTTTATCATTCATATTAGTCATTCATCCAATTCAATTCACTGTATTGGGAGAGGAAAAAAAGGCTGTAGCTGAGAACTTTGGAATTGAGTATTGAGACAAGTGAAAAACTTTTCTAGCTAATTTCTGGTGTGCAGTCACAGAAGGAAATTAGAAAAATTGTTTTGTCATTGTCTCCAGCAAAGCAAAGTTCTCACAACCCCCTCTAATCTCCCCCAGCCAGCTGAGGTCTAAAAGTGCATGGTGGGGAACCAAGCAAGTAACATTTGAATGAAATCCCACACCATGAAGCCTTTAACAATYTCTAAACAATGTTTTTGTTACATAGACTTCTTCCATGATCTGTTTCCTGAAAAACATTTTTGACATAAGTGTTTATCTGCCACTTGTCTTGTAGCAAGTTTATATGAGGAAGAAGCAGAAGTTCATAAGAAATGAAGCATGGTGGGCATCCCCATTAGTCTGTTCACAGAAGCAAAGTCTAAATATGTTATGCCAGCTGGCATTTTAACCTTCAAAACCCCCTAAGATGTCAGGAATGTCATTCATGGGTAAGAAAAAGCAGTATGTAGTGGAGTATATGTCATTTTTCTACATCCTGTGCAGAAAAGAAATCTCTTCTAGAGGATGAGATAGCAGATATTTTAAGCAGAGATTTTAAGCAGATAGTTTTTGACTTGTAATAATGTTTTGTGAAAATGCAAGAACACAAGTAGCTGTCTGGTGCAAGACAGGGTGTGTCTGACAGCAGCATCAAGTTAGGCCAAGCAAAAATGACTTCAGGAATTTTTGCCTGTCTGGGTTTCCACTGTGTCCATCTCTGTACTGTCTGACCTAAGCTTCCAAAGAGAAATTTTACCAGTAGCTCCCTTGGAAACCACATTTCTGTGCACATTTCTCAGGCTACTCAGCCTCTTTCCATCCTTTCAGAGGCCTGCTCCATCTGTTGATCAGACAAGTCTGAGAAGCCACTACAAATATGTTGCAASTTCCCAGGCTTTTTTGTCAAGGATTTCAGCATCCTTCACTACWAAAGGGATGTCCCTGCTTTCCATTMACAGTAAAGGCAAAATTCTTGCTGTAACATATGGGAATGAACATGGTCTCACTTCCCAGCACCACTATTGAGCACAGAAAAGTAAAACAAAGGGCAAAATGGTTCAGAGAATGGAAAAGGGAATAAAGCTGAAAGAAAACAACTGTATTTTGAACTGCTAAACATAACTCCAAGGCACTGCTGCACCTATGCACCCTATCTCTTTCCTTTTAATCTTCCTCCCCAAGCCCCATCTGAGCCCTGCAAGCTCCTCACTCACTTTGCTGTGTGCGCAAATAGCTGATCCTAAAAGTTTCCAGGTGCCGCCGCGCCGGTCCATGCGCAGCATCCGGAGGATCTGAAGGAAGCGGAGGCTTCTGAGAGACGTTGCCAGAACATTGCCCTGGTTCCCAACAGCAACCACTGGCACTGAAGCAATCAGCACAAAGATATCTGCAAGGCAAAAAGGACAAAGCCTGCCAATAAAAGTGGCCCCATCACCTGCTTCTTAATCCCATCTGGCTGTGCTGCAAATTTCCCTAGGTGAGTTTCAGAGCTGCTGAAAATGCCTTCTCCTGCCAATTAATCAGATATCTGCAGCTGCCACATATCAGTATCAGGCACAGAACCTCCTGGAAAGCCTTGGGATCTATTTACAGATCAATGCACTGGACCTGAGACACTGAACTTGCTTAGGGATGCATGGAAACAGTGTCCTAATGCTGACAGAAAATCAGCTTTAGCTTCATCTGAACCACTGGAACACCACAGTGAACAGGTCAGCAGATGAGAAATTCAGGTTTGRTGATACCATTTTATTCTTCTGGCTGAGTTTTCCCACTAAAATTRTGAAGTCAGTATTACTTTTTTTCTTTAAGTGCTCACAGAAGCAATTTGCTGATAACTGAAGAGGTTTGAAATGTGAATAAATTCCTTTTGTTTCCTTTCTTTTCCTTGTTTCCCTCTGCTTTTTGATTGTATATACACATACAAGAAGAAAGTGGTACCAAACAGCTTCAAACATTCTCTCGGCACTCACTCTTTGAATTGTCTTTATATTCTCTTTCCAGCCAAAAAAAGTGGATTTCAGATTTATTTGCTTCTAGTCATTCTCAAAACAAACTTTTACCAGTGGCAAATGAGAGATGACTTTTATAAATCCAGGATATCTTCTGTTTTTTACCCACAAATCAATGAAGATTCATACTTGAGTGAGATGACACTGTTWCTGAGAAGGAATGAGACAGAATCAGTCCCACTTGCTCACATCTGCTGCCTTCACAAACCTACTAGAAGTATAAGATGTATCTGTACGACAGTAGCACCCAAAGGAGCATTACTAAATTGAGAATAGCGCAGATGCACAAAGAAAATGCGTCAACCGTTTAGATCAATGAGATAAAAGGAGGGAGAGAAAAGAGAGGCTCATATTCATGCAGCACCATGGCTCTCAGTATTATGTGCTGCACAAATAAAGAAAAAAATCCAGTGCTTGGCCTGAAGAGAATTGAAACAAGTGAGGGTATCCTAAAATCAGTGAATGAATGGGGATGACCAGTGTTCAGGGCAGAGTGAGCTCCTAAATGTTGTCTGGTTGGTWTGTGGATATAATGAGTAGTTGCAGGAAGGTATTCAAACATGAATAATGAGTAATTGTGTGGATAATTATAGGCAGTGCCTTCCAAGCCTGAAAGACAACATGGGTGAAATCACAAAGATACTTGTTTGTAAATACAGACCAACAATACAATTGTAAAACAAAACACAAATGTGAAAGGGAGATGGGGAAGATGGTATAGGGTTGGGTTTGAAACTGAAGGCAGAGAGAGTCTTCCTGAGGATGAGTTTATGAAAAGTGAAATGAGGCTTAGGACAAAGAAAATGTATTTGAAGAGTAGAAGGATTCTTTTTTTTTTCTCACCGACTARGTAGCCAAGTGTCTCTTAATTACAAGTTATTTCTGGGTACTTCAAATAATTACTCCAAGGAGGACACAGGTCCTGGCATAAAGGACAGATCTGATTTTGGTGCTCTTTGCACTGCCAATCACCAGTTCTTTGACATYCCCCAAACTGGCTTAAACAGAAAAGGGACATTAATGAGGCAAGCAGTAGTAGAGAGCATGCGCCTACCCAGCATGCACAAAGGCTTCCTGGCAAATTTGAGTCTCCCCCTCCATCCTTTGTAGCGACAGCAACAGCCAGCAGCCCAGATTCTTAAGGCAAACTCTGCTCCAAAGATGAAAATGGCAAAAGTTTCCTGTATCAAGATACAAACAACATTGTTAGTCTCACAAGTTTTGCAGGAATCCTGGACACAAGGATACAGCTGAAGGAAACAGATGAGGTGCAAGTGTCAGGATATGTGTAAGAGAGAGGAAAAAAGTGGAGGAGAATCAAGATTGATGACAGGGCAAGGCAAAGTGGGGACATAGTTTTCYAGCCTGCTAAGTACCATGCAGGAAGGATTTGCCCCTGCTGTTGGGTAAAARTGAAGTGCTTACCCTGCCTTAATGGAAGGATAATTACTTCACAGAAAGAAAGACTTCTTGCTCCACACAAAATGAGCAGATGTATGTGAGGGGTGACTGCAGAGTCCCCAGGGAACTCTATACCCACCCCCAGGGTCAGCCACCAGCAGCTCATTGATGCTGCCATATCTGTCCAGACAGGGCAGGACACAGGATACTCACATGGTCATAAGTTTAAAGCAGTGATAAAGACATATGTAAGACAAATTGTTCCCTTAAATTTCTGGTGGATGAAAAGAATGGGATTTTCCACCTTTCTCCAGACCCCTTCTAAGCATGGGGAGGGAATGGGGAGCAAAGAGCTTCTCTSAGGTGCCCAGCAGGGTGGGGTGCCAAGGGCAGCCCAGGGGACATGGTTACTTTTYCTCTCTGTGAATTGCTGGCAAGAGGGAAAAGGGGACTTTTCCTCATGCTCATTGCCCACAGCTTCTAAAAGCTGCTGAGAGCTGCGTAAAAACAAACACAGGAGAAGGAAAGATAACCTCAGGCCTTTTCAAATGTGAAAGATAGGCCTAAGCAGGSTAACAGAAACCAAAAGCAAGTTTCCCTGAGGAATGAAGGTGTTTTCAAACAGGCACTTTTTGAGAAAGAACATGAAAGGGGAATTCACCTTTCATTCCTTTTGGTATTTAGCTCTTGCTCTAATCTATATGTCTCTGGAGGTACAAGGGGAAATGGAAATTGAGATCCTGGAACTAATTTTGGTGTGCAGTTTCTCTAGGGATACTTTAAACAAGGCCAGGTTAAGTGAGACAATGTGCCCTGTATTTTATGATAGCTATGGGAGCAAAGGAAGTTCATTTATAGGGTCATTTTCATAAAATGTTTAATTTTATATTTAGTGAGGGTTTTTTCTATTTTTTAATTCTTCTGCTAAATGGGAAGCTTTGCTGAAATAAAGTCTTGAGCATGAATTTCACCATTTATAGAACAAGCAATCTGGTATGTGTTTGCTGTGAATATATTTCCTCTAAAAGGCAGCAATTTCAGTTATGCTGCTATTGGACAAAAGCATGAGTCCAACTCTGATGACCTCCGTTGAAAGAAATACTAGGATTTATAATTTATAATATAGAATACTATAGAATGAATCAAAACTGTTGAAAGATTCCTCAAAAAAGTATTTTTCATGTGTGCTTAGGTCTGGCATGGTCAATAGGAAATTTCCTGATAATCTGATGGAAGGACTGTTAGACAAATGCTGAAAAGCCATTATTTAAAAGCCTCAGGCTAGGGTCTTTGCTCTCATTTTCTTTTTGCTCAGGAACTTCACTTTTTACTCAGTTGGTGTTGACAATGGCCTGGGAACTCTCCAATACATAAGTGCACAGTCACTGCTCCAGGAGCAGGAGCAGAAGCAGAAGTCTCACTGCACAGCTGGGAGCAAGTTTCCATCCCTGCTGATGGGGCTGATTTCAGTTCCAGGACATTACCAGGGTGATGCAGCAGCCACAGTTCACTTACCAGCAAGAGGAGCCAGTCTCCAGAAACTGTTTCATACTCCTTGAAAGTTGTCAGGACTGCTAAGATCAAACACCCCAAGACAATCAGAAACCTGAAATGAAGTAAAAAGCAAAGCATTTTTAACCCTCTCTGTATTTGCACTGTAGATATTGCCTATAAAATCATGAGTAGAGACCTCCATGGGATGGCTGCTCCCTGTTGGTGAGAATGAGGTGGGTGCTGATGAAGATCAGAGATTTCAACCAGGTTGGAGTAGGGGGCACTGGCAGTCATGGCAAGATCAGAGTCAGAATGTTCCTGRGACAGACATACTGTAATCAACCCACATTCTTCAGGAATGAGATGGGAGATAGTGCATTTTGGGAAGGGGTTGCATGATATGCAGAGGATTGTGTTGCTCAGGAGGTCTATTCCAAGCTGTGTGCTGCCCAGAATGGCACTGCAGTTACTGCCAATGGATCTCCCTGGCACACCCTGAGGCCTGGGAAAGAGTAAATGCTTCACTACAAGGCAGCACTGGGAAAAACCCTCTCTTGAAAACTGCATTTYTTTTTCTTTTTTCTTCTCTTTTTGCACTCATTTCTATGCAGATGAAAAGACAAAAAGGTTTAAAAGAGTAACAAGAGAGGATAAATTTCTGCTCTCCAGTAAACAAAGTATATGATAAATCATTGCCTCTGTGTTATTTTCTGCCTGTGAGGCTCCAGAACACAGAGATTTGACTAAAAATTTAACTCCCACTGCTGGCAAATCCAATTCARTCTAATTGATCTGCTTTRCAAAATTATTCCCAGGTCTAAGCTATTCAAAATCTTTWATAGAAGTGATTACTGTGAAGCAAAGGGGCAAACTCATATTCTGGTACTTCATGTACCCAAATCATGGGCATTTTAATGTGTTTCCAAAACTTGATCCACAGGAACAGAGGGGCAGGTGGCCATAGAAATATTTTGAGTTTAATGAATAAATTAGAAAGATGTCTTTGCAAAAGCTCTGGATCCCCTGCTTTCATARCTAGGGTACATCAAAGAAATGATAGGCATTAGGTACTGAAATCACCCAGGGAAAAAAGCTTGTGAAGAATCAAGCTGTGTTTATGTGTACTACCTGCTTTGAATTTCAATCTGGTTCCTGTAGTGTGATTTCATCTCTTGCTGAGAAAAACTCCACTTTGTTTCACTGGGTGAAATGAGCAGAGACAGAGCCTGCAGAGGAGGCAGTGACAAGGGACTCAGCTCAGCGCAGCAACATGAAAACCTTGGGTTTTCATTTCCTTCATGTCTGAGAAAACCTAGGGCTAAAGAGGGGTATTCTGAGAATGTGCAAATTATTTGCAGCTGGAGTGAAAGGACAGAGGTGAGCTCCAGATAGCTCCTGATGATTTTTGGGGGGAATTTCCTCCAAGGAGAGACCACTAGCACCTTATATGCAAGGAATACACAACAGTGAAACGCTTCCTAGCAAACCCTGAAGGATTACTTTGTTGTGGCTTCTCTGAAATTCACTGTTCTTATGCCAGGAAAATTTCAGATCAGTCATCTTGAGCAAGGTTAGAACAGAAGTAAAAGTATTTGCTCATGCTAAATAATTTTGGATTTCTTTGGTGAGTTTCACCTTTTCCCACTCCCCAGCCCTGCTCTAGAGCATGGATTATGTAGTTGGTAAGAAACAGGTCAAAATGTGTCTACCTATAACCACACTACTGCTTCTCAAGACATTTGGCAGTTCACTTAGCAATTTTGTGGTGTTCCTGCCATGCCCTTGACCTCTGTCACACAATATCTTGTTGTCCCCTCCATGCAGTTATAAAGCCAGTGGCTCCCTGGCTTCCCAAGACCCTTGATCCAGCTGTCCAGAAATTCCAAGAGCAAACAATTGAAAACTAAGACAACATGATCTCTTTGATTAACTATAARCCACCTAAGCTCTGCCACACTTCAGCCTTTAGAGTGGTGCCATCACCCACACCCCATTTAAAGCCTTGAACAGCTGCTGCTTGGTACTTTCCACTACAGTCACTTCTTTATACCATGTGAAAATTCAGTCATTCATCAGCTCCCAAGTATCATTTTAATGATTTAATGAAAGGTGAAACACACTGAGAGCAGTCCAAGGAATTACATCATCACATTACATCATAGGTACTTAAACTAAAGGCATGAAATTACAATGTCATTAAAAAAAAACACCGCTGTCAATTAAAGATGATGTACAGATTTTTGTCAAAAGGAAGACAGAAGATAAGTTAGTAGTGAAATTATCTTTTTGGCCTAAAAATGCCTGCGGTTTTACCACTAGAGGGTACCGGTGCTCCACAGAGCGAGGGGCTGCAGCTCCCTCCTTTTGGTACAGGCTCAAAGCAGTTCGAAGTCGCTCAGGTGGTCGCAACCACGTATTTGGTACAAGGAAAGGGGTCTTACGGTGATGACAGAGTTTGGACAATAAAAATCCCAGATGTTGACACCCAGGGCTGCTCAGKGCTGTTGGGGGTGCTGCTTGTTCAGTTCCTCCGTGTGGCACAGAGCACGCGGCAAGTCCCAGCTCCACGCGAGAGCCCACCCTTGAGGACAAGAGGCCGTGCAGGACAAAACACCCACTTAAAGCAGGGTGAGAGGGTCGTACTGAGGATCACAAGTCTTTGTGAGTAATCTTGTGGGGCAAAGAGAAGAGATGGTGGCCTGAATCCCCCATTGCAGGAAGGGCATGAAGCCCCTCAGAGGCGCCATTGCTGAGGGSGAGCTGCAGGCCCCAAAGCCACAGAGCCCTCAGAGCCTCACCCCGGGCTCCTTCCCACAGGACTCGGGGTAAGAAGGGATGAAAAGTCCGTGTTAGTGCCCACAACCCATCTTGGAAGGGTCTGCTTTCCTCCTGCTGCAGCACATCTGAAGGGTAAACMCCAACTGCAAACACCCACAAGTTAATCAGCTCACATCTCAGCAGTCCTCCTCAGCCTCTGCAATAATTATCACTGCAGCTCASAGCACGCCATCAACTTTAATCTGCATTGATGCTGTGCAGCCCAGCCKTTTCTGGTCTGGATCCTGATGGTTTTGAAGCCTGCAAGTCTTCTTGTGTCCTCTTTCTATGGAAGATGTCACCCAGATTCCAATCAGTCCCCCTTGCTCAGCAATGATAAGAAGGTTCATCTTCCCCTTGCTGCTACTGCCYCTATTTTGGGCACACCTATGCCATGTGGTGGCCATGCAAACATAAAGAGAGCTGGCAATAGGACAATGCCTGAGTCTGCACTGCTTAATTTCATTTTGTAGAGGCAGCAGTGTGGGCTGAGTGGTTGAGTCTGGCTCTAAAACTGCAACAGGAAAATCACAGGGTARGAAACTGCTGAAATCACAGAGGATGAGCAGGAGGAAGACTGCCACTGACCTGGGGAATCAAGGGACAGAAGGGGAGAAAATCTGAAATTTACTCACAGTTRTAATGATTCATGGGACATAGAGCACTAAGGGTTGGAAGAAAGAAATAGGGTGAAAAGCAAGGTTTAAAATAAAAACTCAGTCCTATTAAGTTAAAGATTCCTATTAAACTGTGTTTCAGCAGGTGGCAGTCCAGACTTCAAGAATGTATATCACCTATGCCAAATGAGGATCTGAGTGTGTTCTTCAGCTTTTCAGAATCATCCTTGCCATTATTTTACATAATTTTTCACAGTACATTACATGGTTCCTATTTGCAGCATTATGCCTTAAAAATCTGATTCGTTTGTTGTATGCATAATTTCCAGACCACCAAATGGCAGTGCTTGTTTGTTACTGTCACAAATAACATATTATTCAGGTCAATATATTTTCTTAGTTTTAGAAATTACATATTTAATACTCTTATTTTCTAACTGCACTATTTTGTTGTGTTAAAAAGAATATTCAAAAAAGAAATTCTTTCCCAGAAAAGAAGTAATTTCCAACTATGCATGATAATGAATCTAATGTTTCTTGTATGAACATCACATACTGTTTTGTTTGGTAAATTTTTACTTATTTTTCTATTCCCCATTCTTTGACTTTTTCATCTATATCTGTTTTCATTTGAAGCCAATAGAACACAGATCTAGCTGAGAACCTTTATGTGTTTTATATATACATCTGTTCATCACATTTCTGTTCACCATCCCTCCCTTCAAAATTGTAGAAGCAGATCCTCTAGGAATTTGCCTGTAATCTATTCCAAAAYAGCTTTCCTATGAAGTTGTTTGGAGCACTGGATCTGCCATAGGCAGGCCAAACAACATTTGCATTGGGTATCATTTTGACAAATTTTGGTACTGTGGGACAAAATGTTAAGCCTCAGTGAGGTTTGGTTAAGAGAGAGAAATGTGTGCTTCCAGTGTACAGCTCAGGTTGGTTTAAACCAAATARCTCAAGCTGGTCAGGAGCACCTGGAGAAGATATTTCTTCTCTTTAACTGTAAGGACTGACTGGTGATGAGCTCCTATGGAGAGGTTTATGGTGCAAATCAGCTGAATGCCACCCCTTATGTTTACCCCTGGTTTGGATATAATTATAAACACCACCTCTTCATAATGTTTATGTATTTTTGCTACTGAAATTAGCCAGCTAGCCACAGCATTTCTGGTTTGTCTGAAATCCCTTGCTGCAAATTTAGGTATCACATCTACATGTGGCCAGAAATCCTGGTTACAAAATTATAACCCAGGCTTTGGGCAAGAAAGCCTCAAGCCTCTAACTGAACTGTTACTAGTAAGAAATCACCCCAGTCCAACAGAGTACAAATTTCTTTTTGCTCTCTTACCTTCAATACCACTTTTTGCAAGACATTGGGACTCTTCTGTCTCCAAATGTTCTTATGAATCTTAGATTTTTTGGCTTTGCTACATTTGGTATTTTATTTTCTTCCCTTAAAGCTTATGCTCTGGTTTCATTATGCTCTGCCACCTGGTAAATGCTAATGGAATTCTCGAAGACTGTGATATGTAAGAAAAATCTGAGTGTTCTGCTAAATTTTTGGTTTAGGGTATTCAAAGCAATATGGTTCTAAACCATGATTCCCACACAGTTTCCCAAATTTCATATTGGAAAAACCTTATTTTCTTCAGCTATTGGCTTTTACCCATAAGGATTAAAAATGCATCTTTTCTCACATTTCTTTCAGTTGCTCTATATTCCTACCCACCATCTTTTTCTCTTCTTCAGAACTTCATTTTTCACAGAACATCTGCAGTATCTTGCACTGATCGCTTTATGGTTGCTAATGAGAAACTCGAGTCAGGGTTTTTAACACTAAAAAAAATGACATTACCAAATATTTGAGAACAGCTCTTCAGAGAGAAGGGAATGCATGCCTGATTTCCACAGACTCTGAAATACTCACTGTTTAATATTTAGATTCTTGAATCTATGCAGTTCCAAGCAATAGGACAGAGATCAGTACTGAGATAAGGGTGACAGGAAAAATCCAAACATTTTGTRAGGCTACAAAAGGGCTGGGGATGCCTGGAAAAGCACTGAGAAACTTAGTGGAGGTCCTGGAAGAAAAGAGAAAAAGCAACAAGTCCTGCAGAAGGGATGTTCTAAGGCTCCTCTTTCCTTGCATCCACAGATTTCCCTGAGTGCACACCCACAGCTCCATGCAGAWATTCCTGTCCCAGTGCCATTGTACAGCAAGGACAGGGCAGAAATGCCATGCTCAGTAAGCTGTATTGCACTCTTGCTCTGCTGTGATAGCAGAGGCAGAAAAAAAGTCCTTCACATGCTGCTGAGGGAAACRCCAGGAAGTAAGGAAAGATCCCCAAAAGGGACCTGGTCTAACTGGCATACAAGCTGACCTGGCAGGTGCTGAGGTGGTAGCCCAGAATGACACTTGTCCATTGGTGACAAAATGACAGACATTGTCCCTGGCCCACCAGGAAGCTGAGGCAGAAAAGCCCAGACCTTACTCATGCCAGGTTTTTGATCACTTGAGCTCTCTTTGGCAGGAATGCCTCTGAATGGGATTCACTGCTGCATCCATGAGTCTGGAAAGCTTTTAAAATCAAGACCTGGGAGGGGAAAGCTGTGCTTCACAGCAGGGCATTTAGGGTGCAAAAGAACAGCTTTTATATCAGATGGTTCCTTATTCCTCTCCTCCATGTACTAGTCAAACGAGGTTAGAACTCCCTTGTCTTGCTTTTTTTTGAAGCCCAGTCTGAAAAACCTTTTTCTTCTGAGCCCTGTTGACCACCACTGCCATCTTCAACAAGGGGTCTGGCATGCTGGTACATTCTGGGTCATCAGTGTCAGATAGCACAGATASCATCAATCTGCGTTTTCTGTCAGAAGAATGGCCTGACACATTTCCCAGGTTTGCTGCTATGAGACTGCAAAACAGCCTTGAGCACTACAATTCCCTGCCTGTCTTTCCTCAGCTTAGAAGACAAGAGTCATATACCAAGATCCTATTTCCCTCCTGGAAAAAGTGTCAAAGGTGCTCCAAAATTCCTGGCACATGTAAGTTACTGGGAGAGACCAAGGCATCTTCTCACATGAGTGGGGTACAGATGACAGCAGCAAAGGAGAGGCAATGACAGCATTAGCTAMCAAGGGGTTGCATGTCTCCTATCCCCTGCAGCTTGAATAAGGATGCAAAAGCTTCTGACTTGCAACTAAATATCCTGAATTGCTTCATTAGTGGTTTTAATTTCTATTTTTATATCAAGTGAAGGATATCAGACTGAACTATTGTTTGGGGCTTTTATCTGCCATGCCCAGAATGCCTATCCATGGGCTTATCTCTGGCTGGCAGCAAGCTGCTAATTGAGTTGAGACACAAAGACTAGGAACAGGGTGATCCATCAGTGCAGCAGAGCAGGGAGAGCACAGAGCCAAACCACATCACCCAGCAGTCCCAGCTGCAAAAACCACAAATCAAATGAGTTCTGACAGAGCATTCTCCAAAAGATATTAAAAAATTGGTGTGGAGCCATTTGAAGGTAAACCTTAAGATTCCTACATTGATTTCTTCTAAATTTTGCAAAATAAAASTGCTGGACCTTTGAAGGCCAACCTGTAACTGAGTATTTAAGTGCCCAGACTACTGCAAACTCTGTAAAGAAGTGAATTTAGATGACAGAAAGAGTGTAAGGCTAGATTAGCAATCAATGCTTAAACAATCATCTATATCAATGCTTAAACATSTGGAGAAAAATTTCTAGGAAGGTACCTTTTCAAATGTCACACAAGACTGCTGTGTCCAGATGGACAAAAGATCTAGGAGTCTACTTCCAAATATGACAAAATCTCAGGGGTACACAAGATTTAGGATGTTCCACTGATCTCCCCCACAAACCCTTCATTGTTTCTTTAGAAAGGAGAAGAATGAATTATATCCTCTGAATAAAGTTTTAGAAATCTCAAAAAAATGCAAATGAGAGTAACTTCTGAACACACAGTTGTGACTTCTGCCTTGATTGAACACAGTGTTGTGATATTTTCTRCTGTCCCATTTGAAATCAATAAAGGTCAAAAGACTGTAGCAGACAGAGAAAACAAACAGAAAAACCCAGTCAAAGAGCCCACCYACCCTTTCTTCCACCTGACTAAACTGCCTTTTCTTGTAGGCACACACATCAAATATATTAGGTCCTCCAAAGCTGGCACAGCTGAAAGTGAATTTCTAATATGAAAGCAGCAGTGTCCAGAAAAAGCCTCTGTAGTTTCCAATACGGAGTTACTARGTAGGAAATTGATAACAATAATAATTTGGTGGTCAGACAGATTCTTACAATGAATTGAAAGAGAATCTTTGCTCTTTATGCAGGACTTCAAGCCATTTGGGATATTGATAGTTGGGTTTTCTTCTATTTTTGACCATACATTGCAAACCCCATACTTTCAAAAATGCTCATGATTCCAACCCAATGTAGCACTTCAGCCACGTGGGACTGCCAATTGAAAAAAAAAATTCATCTGGGACTGTATCTTTGCCTGTGCCTTCTCAAACTCATGACAGAGTCATCCTTATGTGAGAACATGAACACTTTCTGTAAGGATATCAGCTCTCACTTGGAGGGGGACATTCAGAAGAAAAGCTGCATGGTGCCATTCCCAATAGCATTTTTAGCCTGGACAAAGATTTGCAGCTGTGTGAGGAAGAGGTGCATGACTGCACATGACCTGCACCCAACAACTCTGCCAGTGCACTCCAGGTCCAGGTACAGCTCAGTGGGTTTTCCATTATGGGCAATGAAGTGTCCTGATAATGCAGCTCCTGTGGAGCCACACATATGGCTCACTTCTCTCAGATTAGGTAGGATCTCTGCATTTTCTGACATTTACTCCACAGTGAGCTCTATCATTTTGCACCTGAGGTGGTCACAGTTGTGACACAGGGCACTTGACTCAGGGCTTTTTCAGCTAAAATCATGAAGTATTGCAGCTAGAATGGAAGATAGATCATTTCCACATAGTGTTTAATCACTGCCTGACCTGGAGAAACTCAGACAAAGGTCTCAGATCTTTACTTTGAACCATCCAGTTCTTGGGTTTTTTTAAATCCAGGAAGACTTTCTGAAATTTTCCTATAAGTGAAGAGTTCAGAGTCATTACTGCAAGAGTTCAGAGTCATTAGGTTATTTGACAACACTGCACTTCAGCTTTTCTTAACAATCTGGTGTGTAGACTACAACCCATTCACACATCCAGTGGTGCTGCAAAACAAACTCACATCAATCAGTCAGGGAAGGATTTCTTACTGTGCAGAATGCAAAGAGGATGAGCTGTCCTCACTTTATCCACAGGGAGAGAAGAAGAGAAGAAAGGATCTGTGCTGAAAGATGCAAAGGCTAAACTTCATGTCACAGGARCTGTGGATAAAAAGAGCAGTGACGGTGTAGAGGAATGCTTTTTCTTGGAATACACAAATTGACACAGGCAAAAGTGTGTTAATAGAACAAATTTCACTGGAAATTAAACCAGATTTTTAATCCAGTTTGATTTATGCTGTTCCTATAAATYCTTTCTTACACCTTTGCTTTGTGCTCCATAGCAGGTTGTAGTTTGGCACTCATGATCAGTCAGATGACAAGGATTSACAGCTCTAGCTCATTTCCAGAAAAATACCCCAGAAAATGGCAATACCTGGAAGCCAGGGAAAGGCAACTGAATGCAGAATATTCTTAAGTCTCTCCCTATAACAGAACAGGGAATGTCTCAGAAGCTCTAGATTATCTCAGATAAAATAGCCATTTTTAAGCAAATTAAGCATTTTCAAGCAAGTGTAGGAGCCTTATCTCAGTCTAATCCCAAGGGATGGGCTTTTATCCAGTAATGATGGACACCACAGTGCAGCTCCACTCTCATGATGCTTCTCGYGGGGAAACAGATGTTCCTGCCCTAGGTTCTGTTGGATACTTCCAGCCCTGTATGGAGTCTCACAGTGCACTTGGTACACATGACTCAAGCCCCAGATTTTTTGTGTTTTTGAAGGAGATGGCTTCATTATACCAACTAAGAGTAGTGTCAGAGTCCTGACCCTGAGCACAGTCACAGGGATGAAAATCCCTTTGGGATGGGAACCTGAGCATGGTCTCCCAATCATATCTTCCCCAGATGGCAAGATGTTTGATTCCAGGCCCTTTGTCTAAGTGCAGAAATGAAACCACCTCCTGAAACTCAGCCTCACACCAATCAAACCACTGCCAAAGGTCTTCTGTCTTTTAACACCTGCATTTCAAAATATATTTGAGGGCTTCTCTTCTCTGATACTTCTGTAAGAAYACTGGGAAATTTTTTAATATCTATTTATTGGGAAGACAAAAGAGGGATAAAAAGTGGATTTTGACCCTAAAATGTCAGCTGCTGCCTTGATGGTTTAGCACATCACAAGATATGTGGTCTGGAGAGAAATGTGAGGGGGGYGATCAGTTGTTAAAAGACAAATCCCTTTATAATAGTGTTTTTTTCAACATCTTGCCTTTAAACTGATGAGAATATGTCAATAACTTTTCAGTGTTTCAGCAAAGGTGCTTACAGAGGCTGTGCTATGTGGAATTTCTTAAGATCTGCATCTTCTTAGGAAAGAGCATGGTGCTGATGAAGCTTGGAGGCCAACACAGCAACAGCTGAAGTGTGAGGAGCAGATGAATTATTTGTGCTCCTTTCCCATCTCCAGTTCACATTCATTAGCAAATGATGAGTTGTGTTGGCATGGCAAATGAATCACAGCCTCACTGGAGGTGAACTTTGGATAAGCTCTTTGGAGGTCATTGTACCATCAGGACTGTGGCTGACACAATGGAACAGTGTCATTAGCACACAGTATTTGTACCTATGTAAATCTGATGATTTTTTAGAGTATTTCTGCTGGTTTGCATTACCATAAACAATTAATCTGCATTCAAAATTCAGAAGGATCATCTGTAAGCATGTAATATTTCATTTGATGCCTGAAGTTGAAGTTTTTGGAGGARGTTATCAGTCTTTTCCAGACCTGTCCAATTTTTATTCCTGAAATGTTTCACCAGCATCTGCAACAATGCTTCTCAACACATGTATGATGGCCCTTTTGCTCAACTGACTTGCTAATGCGTCAGATTGCATTGTCCCTGTTTAACGTGATTGATTCAAACAATGACAATTCTATCAAACCCTCAGGGAAAAATGGCAATATGGAGGGAGAGACTTTTGTTTTTATTTGAAGAAAGAAATCTAATGAGTTGAATAAGTTGAAAACAGCAGAAWTTCAGCATATTTAAAGTACATTTAGAAAAATAGGAAAAAATGCAGTAATGAGAAGTCCTGAATGCAGAATACAATCTAGAAAACAGTTAAGCCTGTGCTAAGAAACTCAGTTAGGASTGAGGACCATATTTGTGTCCTCAAAACCCGTGAATCTTTGTGTGTCTCCTGGATGGAACAGCTGCTTTTACAGAAGGGAAGTTTTCTGTAACAGGGGAATACAGGGCACAGTGAGACGGTCTTGACATCCATGGGAACAGGAATTTCTGTAAATTCAAGCTTTTCCACATTCTTCTGTTGTGATATCAGTGCAGAGGGGGACTGGAATTTCAGGTTAATAAYGAATCAATAACGGTGGAGAGCTAAATCAATTTTCAGGTGTAGCATGACTGATCTGACCAGCCAACCAGCCAGTAAAGCTCACTCAGTGAGCTGAACAACCCTTTGAACTCCACAGGCAGCACCAGCTACATTAGTGGGACAGCAGACACTTAAATCATCTGTAGACACACAGATATTTGGGTGCCTCAATTGAATATCCAAATCATGCCTTGAATCTCATCCCTTGCAGGTGAACAGAAGCAGAAAGTCTGGAACAGCAAGTAACAATACTGGTGCTCTGCTCCCAGCTTGCAGTGCCTCTGCCAGTTCTGAATACTGGGGTGATAGGGAAGGTTTGCATCAGACACGCAGAGCTTTGCCCTTTATCTGTAAAATTAAGACTGTTGCAGAGGGACAAATTTCAGGCCTAGGTTTTTATTGACCTCTCAGACAACCATGATGGTTGACACAGGTATCTAAAAGGTGTGAAAAGCCAAGTTTTTCTCCCATTAAGTCCCACCAGGACATGTTCAGGCATAARGAGTTACACTTGCCATGTGGCTGCAGAGAACGTTAGTAGGTGAGCACGAGGCTGTAACTCTTTCCTGGGTAAAAAGCCTATTGACTCAGACAATCCCTCCAGTACCTCAATTCTGTGATTAAACAGGGATCTTGGTCTTGGTTATCTACAGCACTGGCTACACATTYCTATTTGCTATAAAGTGGCTTGAAGTTGTTGTCAAGACTGATAAATTATTTATCTCATAGGCTGTTACTGTTTCAGGGGTGCTTTCTGAGTAATCTTGATCAAGATGCTCATGACTGATTGTACATTAATTGTTATATTGCTTTGCAGCAGCAGTAGTTCCAAAAAGTTTCAGGATTCTGGTCTATATTCAAAGTAATCCATATTCTTTTAAAACAGGAAATTAAGGAGCCAAACCCATGCAGTTCTGGTGAGCCAAAAYTAATAATGAGTTGCTCTTAGAAATACCTCCCCGTACCATTTTTACACTCAAGTGTAGATGACTTCTATTGTTTTTCCACAGACAAGACAACTATAAAAATAAGAATTTCCGAAGAAAGAAAGCTTATCTTCTCCTGTCAACAAGAGTTATAGCTAGGAAAAAAAAAAAACAAAACAAACAACCCAAGTACTGTAATGCCAGTAGAATTATAAGACCTGATAACTACAAGTTTTCAAGTAATTTGAATTCTGGGGATGCTGTGTTAAGTCTAGTGATAAAGCTAATTACTCACAAGAACAAAATTCAAAAGAGTTTCATGGTGAATGCTTCTCATTAAATTACTGACACTATTTTGGTCACTGTGGTATTTAAAAAACCCCACATGGTTCTACTCATCTTGCTTGTAAAGTTATTAGATACATCTCAAGGTGCCTGCTTTAGGTGTACACCAGACAGATGTAATGTGGATGCTGTTCATCTAACACAAATGATTCAACATTCCCACAATAGAAAGCACATAATTAAGGTCTGCACACACCATTACTGGAGTTATGGKGCAGGCTAAGAAATATTTCACCCTCCAGACTCTTGAGGGGACTTGTGCTCCTTCTTCCAGCAAGGATCATTATGTTCTTTCCTTCACAGGACAGAAGAATACAAGAGTGTGGGAAACATTTCAAACACAAATATTGTTTTGCCAGGAATTTTGAGTCACTGTCTTTATGCAAGAAATGTCACACTGTGCACAAACACAGGAGCAGCTTTTCCCTTGAGCCTGCACTGTAGAAATTAATATTGCAGTTGTTATTTTGTGCATGGTGTTGCATCTTTCAACCTTGCTCCAGTGCTGAAACTCACATCAGTTTTAGTCTTTCTGTAATTATTTAACATGTGGAAGTTCTATATGTTGGAGGWTGCAGTCATATAAAAATGTTTTCTCACCTCCTGGAAGTAGTTCTGGTTTTTCTGTTTTATTTATCTATTCATTTCTTTTAATCTGTTTATTTATTTCCAGAACAGGTTTTTTATTAGTGCCCTAATTTACAGAGCAGGGAATAAATGGCACATGTCTGTCTCTTCATCCTTTATTACAGCATTAACCTTTCCATTATCTGCTCAAAAGCAGGGTTTAAATTGCAACCATTAGATCCAGCAATGACTTCATCAGCTAATTGAGCAGCAATCCCAATCAGTCAGTTGACGGCCCACAGATTCAAACTTCATGAGTTAGATGATAAAAGGAGAAACAAGAAATAACAGCTAAAACCAGATTGAATTCAGGGGTCATTGGCTCCTCTCCGCTTGCGTTTATGGTACAGCAGGTTAGCTAGATTGGAGTTACASAATGCTCCTATCTGATAAAATAGCAGTGCATCAGATCAGACATTTTTTGCATGCATGAATTTCCATAATTACCTCCATTCAGCTGGGAACAAATAAAGKATAGATTAATTTTCTAGGATTTATTTCACAGGTATACATGAAACATATCACTATGCTTTTGGGAGCGACCAGCTTCTGTTTTAGAGTCAGCATGCATTGGTGTGGTTTGTAAGCTTCTGACTGCCCTCAGGTTCTCCTCTCCCCTTCATCCACTCCTCCTGCAAGATGACAAGTTCTTCTCTGTCACTGTTTAGTGCCCAATGGGAACTGAGAAAACTTGAAATATTAAACTGACAAGATTCAGATAACTCCACCCTACCCTCAGCCTTTGGGCTGGATCTCATCACCTTGGCAATTCTGGGTTTAGAGGCAGCTCAGGCCATGTGAATCTATTGYCCAGTCTTCACTAAGCTGTCAAATTTACATTGACATCCCTCTGGTTACTCTGCAATGAGATTTCAATCCCAGTGAGCAAAAAATAAATTTCCTGTGGTCCCTGAGAARAAGTTTGTGTACACACACCTTTAAAACCTTACCTTAAATTGGAGAACCAGATCTGGTAAAACAGCAAGCCATACTATTACAGTTACTTGTTAGTACCTCTAACTTAATTATACAGTGTTTTAGTACRAGAGTGTCAGAATTAATGAGTCTATCAAGGGCATGAAGACAAAGGTAACTGAAGTGGAATGGGTTAATTTTTCATACTAAGAAGCAATTAATGAATATGGGGGCACAAAGTCCTGTGTTTTCACAGTTAATCTGCTCCCATTATCACTGTAGCCTGGGTAAAGAAGGCTCAGGTATTTCTACATCCCACTGAAATCTGTTCCATATTTGTATTTTTTGTTTCTTAGAAGGAGTACATATACAAAGGCCACAATTTAAGGAAAGTAATGACAGCTTGAGCAGAAGTGCAATAAAATCCAGGAAGTCTTTGATGTACAGGATGACACAATTCTTACATCTTACTTCCACAGTCTGACTTAAGCCAAGCACCAGATTTGGCATCAGGGAGGGATAYCTCTTTATTTCACTCTGGCACCAAGCATTGGCTTAGGTCTGGATATTTTCTTTTCTTTTGTCTAGAACATAAAGCATAATCTATTTCTCAGACTAATCTGGGAGTATTTATTGTAGCAGGAAAAATTAGTGTCTCGCTCTTGAAATGCTTGGTCTTCAGTACAGGCCTTTTTCTTTTTTCAATGTTTCAGGTKCATTGTAGAGGTAACTGACATTGTTCTGGTGAATGCAGTGCATAAGTARATTGTCTCTGATATCATCTGCAGAAAATACCTAATTTTATGTAACTGCATGTGACTGAAGCTGTTGGTCCTTGTAGCCTTTGCAATGAAACAGAGGACCCCATCTTTATATCCTGGAGCCTGACTGGGAAGRGTCAGAGGTGCAGAAGGGGCTGTAACTCTTGCACATGCAGTGGAACACCAATGAAATAAATCAGAAAGATCAGAGAATCATAAAATATGCTGAGTTGGAAGGGATCCATCAACATCATGAAATCCAGATCCTGGCCTTGCACAGGGCACCACAAGAATTATGCCTCAGAGAATTTTCCAAGTGCTTCTTGAACTCTCTCAGGCTTGGTGCTGTTATCATTTGCCTGGGGAGCCTGTTCCAGTGCCCAACTACCTTCTGGGTGAAAAGTCCTTTCCCATTATCCAGCCTAAACCTCCCCTGACACAGCTTGAGRCCATTCCCTCAGCTCCTGTCCAYGGTCACCAGCAAGAAGTGGTTGCTGTCTGCTCCTCCTTTTCCTCTCTTGAGGAAGCTGTAACTGCAATGGGGTCTTCCCCCTTCTCCAGGCTGAACAATCCAAATTAYTTCAGCTGCATCTTTTTTGGCTTCACCTCAAGACACTTCACCACCTCATGTTCTCATCTGGATGTTCTCTAATAATTTAATGTAGTGTTTTTTGGTTTTTTTTAACTCTGGTGACCAAAACAGCACACAGGACTCGAGGTGAGGCTGCCCCAGTGCAGAGCAAAGCAGGACAATCCCCTCCCTTGCCTGGCTGACAATGTTGTGCCTGATGTCCCCAAGAACAGAGATGTCTCTCCTGGCTGCCAGGGCACTGCRGGCTCATGTTCAACTCTCCACAGACGAGGACCCCAGGTCCCTTCCCAGAGATCTGCTCTCCAGTCTCTCATGCCCCACACAACCAGGGGTGCCTTGTCCCAGGTGCAGAATCCTGAACCTGCCCTTGCTAAACTTCATTTGGTTGATGATTGCCCAGAGACTTATTTGTCTCTGATTTGTTGAGGTCTCTCTGCCCTCAAGGGAGTCAACAGCTCCTTCCAATTTTGTATCATCACCAGACTTACTCAGTACAACTTCAGATCCAAGATGCACATCTGTYTCCTTATTCTATCTTCCTACAATTTTACTGACCAGGTCTTCTCCCTGGTTCCTGGAACCGATGTAAGAAACTGATGTGAGAGCACAGGATGTAAGTGAAAAGAACTAAATAAAGGAAGCAGACATCAGTAACTTCATTTTCCTCCTGTCAGGTTTAAAATAATTTTGATGAATAGGGAGAACATCTTTTCATGTGAGCTAAAAATATTACAGGAAATTAAATAGGGTTGTGAAGATGTTAAATCTGGAAAGTGTATTCAATCATTRTAACATCAGTTTTAGCTCTGATTTGAGCTCAAAACCTCAAACCAAACTTAACTTTGGAGCCCTCACAACATCTCTGGAGTGTATTCTGGCTGCTGTATTTATAGACAGCGTTACATGAATGTTCTGTCTTTATGTGCAGCTATTCAGGAGATATGGAGGCAGTGGGTAGAACTCCGGAACACATCTGCTTGATGTACCAGCATTTTGGAGTCAGGAGGGTTTAATTTAGCAGCTTTGACTGCATACATTGTTCACAGGGCTTAGATGAGAGCAACCAGAAATTATTTAATTATTTTTAAACATGAATACCAAATTACTTTCAGCAAAGTTTGTATGTGGGAGTGAGCATGTGCATGTGTATTCTGAATTTGTTTTCTGGCAACTAAACATCCTACAGACATTGGTTTGCTATTTCAAGGAGAGATGAAATCTAAACTACCTTGATCCTCGCCTCTATCCTAAAGAGAATTTCCCAGAATTCTTGGGAAAATCTGGCAAATCAAATTATTAATTGATTTTTTTTTTAATGTTTTTACTCTTTCACCAAAAAAAAAAAAAAGGCAAAAGAGAAGCAGAATGAACACCTGTGCTTTGGGGAACGAAGCCTGGAAAGAAACAAGAGTATGAAAGAAAATTAAGAACCTGATCTTATGCTTTTAGAAATTACTGGCAAAACTCTTGGCGACTTTAATAGTGAAAAGACCAGAGCTCAAAGCATGAGGAGAAGAAAAGGACAGGGCAGTGATGAAAGACGGTAGGCACAGAGAAATAGTGACAGTCAGAGAGCAAAGCCCAAAGCCAAACTCTCATGTGAAAATCTCCACACTTCAATGACCTAARCACTTCTGATGTCTGGTAATTTCCCTCTTTGGGGAAGACGACCCCAAACCTACTGTCACTGTGCACTGAGCTCAAGACGTTCAAAGTTGCTGTTTATTCTTCTTTGAAGTTTTCTCTTTTTATTTTTTCAGCCTATCTGCTGTCAACTTAGGAATTTTTACCCCACCAATTCTAAGTACCTATGTCTCTGGTGACTGGGGGAAGTCTTAAAGAGGGATCTTAMAATTTTAAAAAAATCCCTTTTCATTGTAATGACTTGGAATACCCAACAAATTGAGCTGCCTTTAGCTAATGCTGTAATTTTATGTGTTTTCCAACAGAACAGGAGAAACCTACTAGAGAAATTAAAGGCTCAGGGAAGGGAAGCAGACAGGATTTAGCTAAGGTTTTATTAGAAGAATTAGTTTTGAATTTTACAGTGTGAGTTCTGAAGGCCTGGGGCTTTAATCCTGCAAAGACTTTACTGTGCAATCTGTGCTGGATGTTGCACCATGATACATCATTCCCTGTTTGCAGCAAATTTTTTTTCCAATTGAGATTTCTGAAAACTTTGAAATAATAAAGCATATGATTCAGCTCCCATTGACCAACTGAACTACACCAAGCTGCAGAGCTTGTGAGGATGTAATCTTTTGGGGGAGTTAAATTTTAGCAGACTTCTGGGGATATTTTGGGTTTGTCACGTGCAATCTGGCTGTAATCTCATTGGTACCCACTGAGAAGTCAGAAAGGATAATGTCTGTGCTGGAGCTGCTGGTGAAAGGTTATTCTTAATTTTGATCTGGCAAGCGAGTTATCAGCCATCATGAATGACAAGATTCCTTCTCCCACTCAGCCAGTGATGAGCAGACTTTAAAACCTACTGTCTTAAGAAGGCATAATTACAAAATCATTTCCAAGTCAAGGTTAAAAGCCTGAGATGCTTCAGTGCCCCTTTGCAGGAGAATATGAAATAGCATTGTAGGCTCTCCTCCCTGCCTCCATTAACTAATTATCTAAAAAAAAATCAGCAGTTGTTGTTCTAGGAAGCAACTGACAGTTAAAGACTAGAAAGAATATTTTACCTTAAARTGAGAGAGAGAAGTGTTAGAAAAATAAGGGGTTTCAGGTTATTTTTTTGCAAAATCAAGCTCTGGATCAAATTGTCTGGCAACACAGTGGAGGTTTTACCATGAARTAAGAAGGAAGGAGGCATTACCTGCTGAACAGAGCTACTTATAAGTGGATGAAGCTTTATGTTAATTTAAAATGTGATGATTCCATAAACAATGGGGATCAATTCATAGGTTTGTTGGGACAGCATCCCACCCCAAACTAATGAAGTAAAGTTTTCCATCAGTATCCATGCTGATTTGAAATTGTGTCTGTTTTCAAAGCTAGAACAAACTAACAGAAAAACAAACAACAAAATTATTTCTTMAGTAAAACCTTCCATTCACCCTCAAGGGAATGTTAAAGAGAGGATCATTTGATCTAATCATATAATGTGAGCAAATCTCTGAATATCAGCYGCAGCATGAAGAGGGCATCAGTGTTAACTCTCCAGCATGGGCACCAATGTCTGATGATTTGCACTCCTGAAAGCACTTTGTTGCAAAACCCAGTTGCTAAGGGGACCTGAAAACTATTTAAAGCCAGAAAGTGGCAGGCATCCTTATGCAAGCTCAGTGTTATGCTGTCTCTGCAATCCTCTTTTTTACAAATATTTGTGGCGAGAAGTTTCAAGCTGAGTAAGATCTCTGCTGTCTTGCAGGTAATGATGGAAGGAAGGAAGGAGGAACAGGACAGAGGAGTGGGGTACAGCCAGCAGATAGTTCTACAYCCAGAGTGAGCCCCTGGCTTCTATAGGGCCTGGTGCCAAAATGAAACARCTGCATTAATTCAACATGTCCATGTTCCAAACATCTAAACCCTGCTGCTGATGAAGACATGCCTAAACTCTGTGTGCTGCATGSCCTGCTGCTTTCCACAGGCTGACAGCAGGTTACTTCACCTGCCTGATGTTTGCTTGCTGATGACAAGGAAGAGACCTCAAGCAGAAACAGAAATTGTCACACAAATACAGGCCAGAAGATTTACAGTTACACTTTTCTATCTTATGAGTAAGAGATACTGTCCACACAATTGAATATAAAATAATTCAAAGAAGCTGCTTGACTCTAATCACATTTCTTAAAATTATGATTTTACGGTTTTTTGGTGGTTTGTTGGGTTTTTTTTTGTTTTGTTTTTTTGTTTTTGTTTGCACTGTGCCTCAGTAATTTATTCTAGCAGACAGAAAGCTGAGGGATAACTTCATGTACAGCCTCTCAGTGCAGTCTGGCAGTGGTCTTGTGATTCCGTAATTCTGAAACACTCCACAGAGGCAGGATCCAAAACAGGGGAGGTAACATTTCTATTACAAAGTTTCTATTTGAGCTGTAGTAACAGTAACCCAGTAAATAACTCTGCAATCTCCACAATTCTCCTGGGTGATGCCGGACCAAACCTAAACGYGCTTTCCCCTGAGTTACACAGGTAACCACAGCATGCAGCACAAACCCAGAGTTTGGCTGAAGGAGATTTCAGGAAGTACAAATTTACAAATGTTACAGGTCCAATATTTTCTGAAAATTTCAAGGACCCCTTGTACTAATGAAACTTTGATTAAGGGAGGCGTGTTGAGACAGTGCTGAACTTTGAGGCTAGTACTAAAAATCCATTAAGAAAATAAATGCCTGTTCACTGTTATTAAGAAACAATGTCCTGGTAATTTCCTTTGCAGGACATATTATTGAATCTGGAGCAGCTTTACAATCTTGGAATATTAATTACCTTGCACTAATGCTATCAATACCAAACACACACCAGTGGGCTTTCACAGAGCACCTGGTCTCTTTATGCAACCTAAACTGAAGCCATCCATTGCTTCCCCATGTTTCCAACTTAGTGTCTGATTTCAGCCAAAGTCTGACAGCCAAAAGCAGGAATTGAGTAGGAGATGAATGCTATTTGGTGACAGCCATGGTGGATTTTCTAAYGATGCTGATAATAGCTCATTAATCAAAAATGAAACCCTGCCATAAAGCAGCCACTGCCTCACAGCACAAGGAGGWAGTGTATGCACAGAGAAATGTCCCCTCTCCCCACTTGCTCCCTCCCCAAATGTCACCTGGCCCAAATGTTCACTAACACAGCCCATTTTGATGACCACAGCTCCTGTCCCACTTCTAGGAGCACTTATCCTCCCAAGAAATGGGATAAAAAGAATCTCTGGGACATGGGACATGGCATGTCAGACAAAGCAGAAAGACCTCCTTGGGCAAAGTTCATTTCTCCAGCACTGCAGACTCCCAGGCTGTGAGTATGTAACGGGTGACACTGGCAACAAAATCACAGGGAATTTCATCACAACAAAAGCTGAATTACTTTTGGTTATGTAGGACCACATCAAAAACAGCCCCCATGGGTGCCATTGCATTCTGAGATTGACCTTTCTGAGCCCCACCGAAGTGATTTGGGCTCTATGAATAAGAGGCAAAACAACTTCATCACAGTGGCTGCTGTGACCTTGCTGAAGGAAGGACATCAGTTTCTCCCTCTCTGAGAGCTGTGACTTGCTCCCCCTCCTCTTCCCCATGAGAGTCTGGGACCCACTCGTGTCCCCAAGTCCCCATGAGCTCCAGTGCACAGCCACAGCTTTAACAYAGCGAGGCAGGATGAACTCTGCAAGGTGATAGCCTACATCTGAAATCTTGTTCCTCTGGAGGTTTCTCTTCCTTGGCAATTCCTYACTACTTGCTGAGTGTGTTTCTGTAGCAGTCTCCTAGCCTAAATCTGTTGGTTGGTTTCTCTAAATCCCTTTAGCCTTGGCTTTGTCCAGAAGCTGCAGAGCATAAAACATTACATCCCATCACAGCCACAACCCAGAAACGATGACAACTCTAGAGAGCATCTCAGCCTGTAAACCTATATCTGGCATTTAGGATTCATTTTATGTTATCTTTACACTGCAGACCAAGCAGCAATTTTAATACATGAGTAAACACACAGATTCAACACACCAAAGGAGAAAACATTCTCCTGGGATGTATACAAAAGACAGTTTAATGTG
>JACDOX010000049.1:2321704-2351040 GCA_014549065.1 Cardinalis cardinalis
AACATTTTTCTGGGAAAAAAAATCAAGCCAACAAGATATCTGTCTAGCAACTCCTTTCTCATCTTAGCAAAACATTGCTAACCACTTTCAAAGCGTCTAAATGAATCCTTCCTAGTCTTCTTTAAATATTTATCCATTTATCTTTCATTTTAATATACAGCCTTCTGGCTCTGAGAATTAAACACTTAAAATTCTGAAGTCTGCCCTCACCTACCAGTTCTCTTGGGATAATCACCACTCTAATCCTACTGGGAAAGATACACTCTGTGGTTTCAGGTGGACTGGTTCAGACCCTTGAATGTGCAACTTCTCTCCCTCCTCGGGTTGCAGCATTTTATTGACTTTTGGTGGTTAGCTGAACAGGCTGAATATCTGTGTATCTCACTGAAAGCTAAATCCAACAATATATAGTGAGTGAAGGTCTGATACATTAATAAATAATAGCTGTGCAGAGGAAGGTAGCAATTCAACACCTTCTGCAAGTGCTCACAAGGGTAAAAGCAGTGCCACCAGGCAGCCCAGGGTGAGCCACTCAGTCTGAAAGGCTGGAGAGCCAAGGGCAAGGTGCAGGCACAAAGAAATGACCAGAGTTACTCAATGACAGAAACTCATCCTTCGTTAATGGAATTTTATGGCTGAAACAGGTGTTTTAAAGGTCTTTTTGTTGTCCTGTGTATCCATCCAGGAGGCTCCAGAATTGTGTCAATGGTGAGATAGCATGAGCCAAGTAAATGTCAAAGTGAAATACTTGGAAGTTGTCACTTGCAGTGGTGGATTGGCTCCAAGAGATGATACAGCTGGACCTGCCTTGGCTCCTGCAGACAGTGCCTGGTGCTCTGCGAGTTTGGCAAAACCAAGAGTACCCAACCCAGACAACCAAAAATAGAATTGCAACTATCCTCCAAATCCGTTCCTAGCACTGTAAAGGCCAAAGGCTTTGAAATGATGGAATTCCTTTCCAGTCTCAGCACAATTTTCTGTCTCAGCCATCTGTTGCTCTCCTGCTTATCCCAGGGAGCTGTGCCATCTGCCTGTGAGCACGGCTCCCCACTGAAGGGCTGCAGCCCAGGGAATGGCCTGTGCTGGGGCAGGGAGAAGGGAGAGGCAGAAGGAGCAGCCCAGAGGGGCTGTGGGACCAACCACAGCCCCATCCTCAAGGTGGGAGGAAGTGCTTTCAKTTCATATTTCCCTTTAAAACATTTGGGGCAGCCATCACTGGTAAACCAATTTGTATATTCTGGATGTTTTACTATTTTCTTTGTTACCTAATCCAAAGTTTAAAAAGATAAAAAAGAAAACAAAAAAGAAGAAAAAGAAAAAATATTACTTGGACACCCATTCTAGAGGATTTGGTTTTTGTTGGTTTTAGTATTTTAGTGGGGTGAACTGTAACGACCTTGACTGTAATGACCAGTGGCTGAGTGTCTGGAAGGCCAGCGAGAGCCACAGCCAGAGTCACAGTCAGAGGCACAGTCAGAGGCACAGTCAGAGGCACAGTCAGAGCCACAGTCAGAATCACAGTCAGAATCACAGTCAGAGGCACAGTCAGAGGCACAGTCAGAGGCACAGCCAGAGCCAGGAGCAGCCCTGGTTGTGCGGATAGGCTGCGGAATGAGAGGCTGGAGAACAGAGCTGGGGGTCCTGGTTAACAGAAAGTTGAACATGAGCCAGCAGTGCCCTGGCAGCCAGGAGGGACATCCCTGTTCTGGGGGACATCAGGGACAGCATGGCCAGCTGGGCAAGGGAGGGGATTGTCCTGCCCTGCTCTGCACTGGGGCAGCCTCACCTCGAGTTTTGGGCACCGCAATTGAAGATATTGAGCTATTAGRGAGTACCCAAAGGGGAGCTATGGAGATGGGGAAGGAGGGGCCACATGAAAGATGTGGAGTGGAAGCCGTATGAAGAGCAGCTGTATGAAGGGAGACCCCATTGCAGTTACAGCTTCCTCATGAGGGAAAGAAGAGGGGCAGACACTGATCTCTTCTGTCAGGTGAGCAGTGACAGGACCCAGGGAATGGCCTGAAGCTGTGTCAGTGCAGGTTTAGGTTGGATATCAGGAAAAGGTTCTTCTCCCAGAGGGTGGTTGGGCACTGGAACAGGCTCTCCAGAAGCCTGACAGAGTTCAAGAAGAAGAAGTGTTTGGACAATGCTCTCAGGCACATGATGTGACACTCTTGGGGTGTCCTCTGCAGGGCCAGGTGCTGGATTCTGTGATGCTGATGGGTCCCTTCCAACTCAGCATATTCAATGATTCTGTGAGTCCATCTGATTCTTGATGAACAATTAGTGTTGTTCACATGCTACTGACCACTGTCAGAAGTGTTACTGTGTTCTTCACCTTAAAAAAAAAAGATTATTTCAGTGTTTTCACTGTAACCTAATTACACCCCATGTCAGAGCAGAACAAAAGCAAATGTGATTTTGGCTTCCAGCCTGCCAGCATCCTTCAGTGCTTAGTGATTTTATTTCCCCTAAGTCAGCAGTATTTAAATTTGTCTGTACATAATTCCTTGTTGTTTATTCATATCTCAACAGCTGGATAGTGGCGCTGTGCCCTCCATTGTATCAGTGTRGGCTGAGTAACACAGATCCACTGTGCCTCAGAGACCATCTGCTGATTTATGGCTCACTCAGGCAGAATTTATTTTGGGATGACACAGAGTGGAAGATCCATTGCCAGTGGCCATCTGACAGGAGCAGGAAAGCAGCCACTGCCTAGTGCCTATGTGGGACAGGAAAAACTCCACTTACACTGAGAAAAAACCTGGTAGATGAAGGTTATTTTAATGTAGTCAAAATTCAGACAAGAGGTCTAAACAATTGCTTAAGCCAAAGCAATCAGTGCATTATTGTTTAACAGGTATCAGCTGGGCCTGGTAGGTGGCCATGCATCCATAGCTCTCTGCAGCTGTGAAATAAAACATTCCAGCTTAGAGCAGGAACTTCTGAACCATGGTACCATCAGGGATTTCAGCCATAGCTTTGGCTTTGGCAATAGCTTTGCCTGGGCTGGGAATTATGGTAATGATCTTTATTGTTCTCTGGGTTAGACAGTGTCTTTAATGTCAGTCTACAGGGTAATATCTCAGCAGATTAATCTAAATTTTTAACATGTATGTACATAAAACTTTSCTGTAGCACCAAAGGAAAGCTGTCCAGTGTCAGTAAAGGATTTCCGGTTCTTAGTTCTACTRCAGATGCACTTCCTTAGCCTCTGTTCACTCATCTGTGAAATGAAAATTCTATGATTTAACTACATTTCAGACCAGTGAAATGATTGCAATTTCGGCAACTTGAAATCAGGAACATAACAAYATTATTGTTGTTTTTAACAATGCAGGATATAAAAAAAMCACAACAAAACAAACAAAAAATTTCTTCCACCTTTCCCTAACTGGAGGACTGGACTATGGCAACAGAAATTAAGAAGTTGCTGGAAAAAAGAGTTCTGCCTATTCCCCTTCCATACTGAACTCATACACTGTTTAAAATCATTCTCTACGTTTATCAGCCCAGAGGAATCCTCTTCACAGCRCCTGTGGGAGCTCTCTGGGGTATTCCCATCACCTAAGCATATGGGCTGAGAGTGTTTGTGCTCCAGCTCCTGAGGGCACATGCACAGAGATCAGGGACAGTGAGACTCAGCACCAGCTGTAGCAAACACTGTTCAGGCAACTCCCCAATTTCCTCTTCTTGTGTATATTCAGCAGCAGCAGCAGCAGMASAATAACCCCTGGGTCCCACTTTCCAGCTCCCATTCTGACTCACTGCCTGACCCCAGACAAGCCTGTTAACCTCACTTTGCCATTTTATGCCTGAGTGTTAAAAGGATGGAGCAGTTACTCTCCTCTTCTGGGTGTTGCAAAGCTTTGGTAATTTGTACTTGTCAACTGCTTTGGGATCCTTGGACAAAATGAGCTCAAGGATCAATATCAATATTTATGAGAAAGCCAAACCTATAACATAATGCATGCAAGTTGAATGCAGCTGCATGCACTTTGCTGGACAGCATTGGGCCACTGGGTTTATTTCTCTTCTCTTTTTACAGAGCATGACTGCAACAGCAGCCTTGAGTGGTYGTGTCATTTAATGAGGACTATACTTTGCACTGGTTGCATTTTTCACAAAAAGAAACAATTACCTTGATGTTCAKGGCACCCCAAATATTGCCCAAATTGTTGCATGCAGCATTTTGCAGAGGCACCTGGACAGCTTGACATCCCTGCAATATATAATTCCTTAGCTTCTTTCACATCCTTTACAGTAAGTCTTTCTTTCTTTGATCTGAAAYATCATTAGTCAAATTTTTATTGTGTTAAGAAAAGTCCTATTTTCACAAGACTTTGTGCAGTGTTCAGTCCTGCTAAATGACTGACTGCAAGGTATGGACAATTACCCAGAGGGCTAATTACATACATCATGATTCCAGCTTTAGAGAGCAAATTTCTGCATGACTGCAAGAGAACCATGTCTTCTTGAGTGCCTCTTTTGATAACAGAAGCCACCAGGAATGTATCGGAGATTTCTTTCAATAAATCAGCCAGTAAAGAGAGATCTGTAAGAGTTSCCTGCCTGAGTCAGAGGGCAGACAGGAGCTATGCTCCTGTTGGCTTCAGGGAGCCCTGTGTGCTTCAGAGAATAGTCCCTCTGTCCTCCACCATGGGTGCAGTGCTGCAGCTGCTGGGCGCAATGACCATGCTATTTGCCTCTGTAGCTTTCCTTTATGGCCAGCCAACCTTCCTCAAACAAATTAGGAGCAAAGAAGGTGGCAAACATCAAAAATAGTTTTTTTTAAGTAGGAAAAAACCCGTGAACCCATCAGACTGAGAGATGTCTCCGTGTGCTTTTCACAGTCTGCTCACGTTCTCCAATTGCTCTGGTGATTTGTACTTAATCACAGCCAATTCCCCTTTGCTTCCCATTCCACTCCCCTCTCTGGCCCCGGGATGAAGTCACAGGCTAAGCCTGTGATGATGACAGTCAATGACATAGTTATAGGCAGTATTTTGGTCTGGCTGTAATGATGGCAGATCTACATTTTTGCTGCAGGACCAAACAGGAGAAACTGAGCAGGGTACAGGAGGGAAAACCTTTCCACAGYTTAAGGCAACCAGCTCCTTTATATCATGTTAGATGATAAATGTTGAAAATACAAAAAAATTAGAGGGGAACACTAGGGAGAAAGACATTTCTGAGTGTGAGGTACAGTGTGCTTTAGGGATTTATGGGAAGCTAGAGCACATTCCCCCATTTCTTCAGGCACTCCTTTTCAATCTAATTAAGCATAAAAAAGTACATGCAACTTCAGGATGATGTAATGCATCTGCCTAACTGAGCACTGCATTGTGAAAGAGCATTCAGTGTAATGTTATGGATATTTGATGAACCATTTCCACCATTAATATTCACTAAGGATTCCTAGAATTAACTGTAATTACTGAGGGAAAGGGCCTAGATATGGCTGAGCACAGCTCAAAGAAAACATCTGTTCAGTGCTCTGCGCTGGGCAACCACAAGGATGGTGTTAAGCTGCATTAGGAAAGGCCAAGGCAACAAAATATGAGAAGAGGCAATTGAAAGAGAGCTGAAAGAATGAATGRCTTCAAATTAAAACCCAGTTATAAATTCTACTGCTGACCCCTAGAGAGAGGAAACCTGCAGAGTATTCACCCAGAGTAAAATGATTCTGTATGATTCTAGAGGATCTTGTAAAGCAAGACAAATATCTATTTTTATCCCAGAAAATTTCCCAGAATTTATGGTAATAAGGAGTGAATGTATCCTGTGAACAAACTGATATGTCACCAAATATCTGTTTTGCAAATCAGACCCCTAAGAGCAAACACCCCACACAAAGGAGGAGTGTGAGGGATTGCAGAATGTTCTTTCATTTAYTGCAAGGTGCCACACAGCAACACTTCTTGATTCATTAACAGATAAGGTCACAACATGACAAATAAAAGCATGTTGTTTGTCTCCTGAAAGCTTCTAAAATTCTTGCTGATTTTCCCTAATGTTTCAAAATCTGACAGCTCGAATGAATTAATTTTCCAAGTAAGGAGGTGCTGAAGAGATTTTAAAAGCACATATTCAACTAAGTTGTATGTTCTGTCATTGTTAACTTTCTAGCATTAAGTTGTCCCACTGTATTAATGAGCACTTGCTTTAATATTATGATTCTGCTACACCCATGACAAGGGATCTTTGATGTTGTCAGCAGTATTAAAACATGCAGGGAAGGAGACTTGTGAGCTGCCCATTATATAGTCTGCTGTTTATTCTGGCCTCCTTTTCTAGGGTGGAAGGCAAGTCTGGTGGTTGTAGCTGAATAATTACATCTTTTTAGGATTTCTGGTGGCTTGAATGTGTAACAGGTCTAACAGTCTTGAGGGGCCTCACCTACACAGTCTGTGACATCTACCAATGTCCAGGGCATTCTAAAGTGGCATCGTTTAGCCCTGTCTTCCTGCTTCTAAACTGATTAGGAAATTTCTTAACTTTGATGGTACTGGCATTTTTCAGTCTGACAGGTTACGGGGTTAAGAGACCAGTGATCAGTGAGGCAAGTTACAGAAAAACAAAACAACCGAGGGAAATTAATCCTTTGGGTCATTACATCCCTCCTACCATAGAATGTCACATAATCCTGTGCAAAAGGAGGTCAGGCTGCATCTCCATTTCTGTGATCATCTCTCCTCTGGTGCTTCTGATGCAAGAGTGTCACATAACCTTACTGCTCAACTAGTCTAACCCTCTTGTTTTCAGCCTAAAATAATCATGAGCAATATATTCACATTTGGTTGTGCCAGCACAAAATGTCCTGTCTGCTAACAATTGTGTTTGCCTCCCCAGTGATCACACACTGATATATTGACAGACAACATATATTTCTGCAGCCTCCACTTTGCTGAAGTTAAACAAGCTGACTCAGTGTGTCTCTCTTCATAAGAAAATAATCTCTCAGTTTTGTCATTATTCCGTGGTCCACCTCTGCTCCTGATCTAGTTTGAACGTCTCTGCTCTGAACATGCCCAGATTCTTACACAGATATGGACTGTAGCTTTCTCAGTCTTTATCTTTCTGGAAATTTTTGAATGAAGTTGGGCATCCTTTCCAAGTGCCTGCAGGCCTCTGGAAAGCAAAGCTGATTTTCTGACCTACCTTTTGGTCAATTTCTACAAGTTCTCTGTGGACCTCAAATAAAAAAATCACGTTTGCAGTGTTTTAGACCTTAGTATCTTGGCAATTCTTCCCCTCTCCAGGACAAAAAACTTCTGAGATGCATCTTACAAGAGTGCATTTAYTCTCTCATAGTCACATCACATTTTCTGTTTTCCTCTGTCTTTTAAAAGAAAGAAACTCTTACASCTCTGTCTGCTCCTGAGGCCGGGGTGCCAGCTGGTTTCTGCACAGAGCATTTGGCCATTTCTCACCATCTGACTACAGGTAACATGCTGGCTTTCCTCTATCCCTTTGATAGATTTACTGAAAACACTCCTATGACAATCAACATGSCAGTTTGCCAGGATTCTGGGACAAAGAGTATAATGATCTCCTAGATATGTCTCTTAGAGTTCTTTGAATTTTGTTTCCATATTGGATCTGATAACTTCCTCTATCATGTATTTATTTTATATTTTGTTTTGGCTTTTTGTGCTCACTAATTAAGTAAGAAATTGGAATTTGGTGCAAAAAGATACTTGCGGAGAAATGGGATTAGAACCTAGTGTTCCCAGCCAATAATAATATGTGAAAAGAGAATTTTCTTGTAGTACCTCAAAGCTGATGGGTTATTTCAAGACTTGTTAGGAAGCATAATTGTCATCTTGTCTCTGTTCCAAATTGGAACAGATCGTCAGTAATAATCCAGCAATGARGAGAGCCACAGAACTGTGGCCTTTGGAGTGCATTAGAAATTAATTTTCATTTAACTTTTCCTCAGGGACCTTTTCCTTTTTCTGGTTCCCGTGGATCTAAAATGGGGTTGAGAATTAGGACTTGTGGTCCCTGTTTCAGGTTCTGATAGTGAATCAAGCATTCTCTGAAAACTTAGTGAGGCCAAAGTATCAATTTAGAAGCAAAATAAATWATCTAAGGTGTTCAAATTATTAAATGCATTTTGGTTATAAAGGACAAGACAGATTTATTTTCTGCTTGTTCTTTTATACTGGGAGTACTATGCTGGATATTCCTTCACAGACTTTAGTGAAAAATGAAATATGATTCTTTCTTAAGAAAGATGTTCTGAAAAAAMCCCAAAATTCACAGAATTCTTCCATGGATGCAGAATGATATTGTGAGTCCTCTTGTCATTACAGGAGTTGATTATACTAAGGGTCTGAATGATCCTTTTTTCACTTAAAAATTAAGAAATTAAAGTATGAGAACATGTGAGTTTTCATTTGAAGGGTGAAGCAGAAATRTAACATATTACTCCATTTTGGCACATTCAGTACTGTGAAACCTCTTTAGTAGTGTTCAAAAAGAGCAAAAACCTAAAAGCTGATTTTCTCCCCAGTACATAAAGGAGAGCACCTCTGTTCTAGTTTAAGAATGAAATGTCTCTGTTTAACCAAAATGTTTTATACTTGTTGGCTTTATCTGAAATGCAGTGTGCACACCTGCCACAGGTAGGAGCATTTCACTRGGAGATTCTCCCTTTTGCCTTCTGTGGTGGTTTCATCTGGGCTGGAGTTAGTTTTCCTCTCAGTGGGGCTGTGTTTTGCATTTGTGCTGAACAGGAGGTTGATAATCCAGAGATGGTTTTGTTATTGCTGAGCAGGGCCCACACAGACCCAAGACCTTTTCTGCTTTTCCTTCTGCTATTCTGGTGAGGAAGTTGGGGGTGCAGGGGAGGTTGGCAGGAGACACAGGACAGCAGGACAGGTGGCCCCAAAGGACAGAGGRATATTCCAGACCATGTGACACCATGCTCACTGTATAAGGTGGCGGGAAGGAGGAGGAAGGGGGACGTTTGGAGTGATGACATTTGTCTTCCCAAATTAGCATTACATGTGATGGGGCCCTGCTCTCCTRGAGATGGCAGAACCTGCCTGCCCGTGGGAAGGAGAGAATTCATTCCTTAGGGKTTTTTTTTTGCTTGTGTGCTTGGCTTTTGCTTTCCCTTTTGAACTATCTTTATCAARCCCACGAGTTTTCCAGCTTTTACCATCCTGACTCTCCCCAGTCAGAGAGAGTGGCTGCGTGGGGCTGGGTTGTTGGCTGGGGTTGAACCACAACAACTTCTCAGTCTCCTTCCCACCTCTTTCCTTAATGGGAACAGACTTCTGTGCAGACTTGAGGATCAAACCACACCTCTGAACCTGCCCACAGTATTCTCAGTTGCTGCTGTGATTTACCCAATTGATAATATCTGCTTTAATTTTGGGAAGGAAGGCTGAGAGGTGTTAGATTGCTCAGGATAGCTTGAATGTCTTTTCTAGTGTGGGTCACTTTGACAGAAACAGGGCAGGAGTTTATCACACATCTTTTCCAYCAGCCCTGGTGGAAAAGTGTGGATTTCCAGGTCAAGGAGGGAGGTAGGAATTCAGTTGAGGTGGGGAAAAAGCCATTAACCTCCTTATCTGACACATCTCCTTACAATGCGTGTTRTCTGCAATCTGAGAAGCCAAAAACTTTTTCCCTTACCATTTTTCAGGTAAGCTGCATGATCCACCTGAGTACACAACAGTCTGGAAAAGAGATATCATAGGAGTGTCCTGCTAGCTCAAACTACTGGTCCATCCAGGTGTTCTTTCTCCAGAAACAGAGTAGGAGCTGTGTAGGAGCAACACTAAGAGAGTAACATGTTCTCCAGTCTGCTCTCTGCACTCTTCCAACACACACAACTGCTGTGTTAGCAGTGTTGGATCTCTCCATTCTGAGGAGAAAAACACAATCTGAGCATGAAAACTGGAGGGTTGATCAAACTGAGATTGGGAAGAAAAAAGAGGGGCACATCCAAATGTTTCCTGAGAAGAGAAAGGTCWATAGATATTACAGGGTGATGTTGTAGTGTGAATGGAGATAGGAGGTGACCTACAGCAGAGASTCATTTTTGAGCCAAGGTCCTGATGAAGTCTGGTGAAGAAACAAGGGTTCACAATCCCAGCTGCTACAGGCACAACAGGGATGAGTGGCTTGGGCTGCATAAACTGGCATAGACACTGCATAGTAGACTACATGTTTTTCCTGGCCTTCAAGTTTCTCCTGAAACAGGAACAAGATGCAAACAGCCTGTGGTGGTGGAGGTGGCTCTCTACTTTGCCTCTGGAGGAGGGCCAAGCTTTGCACATGTTTCAATTCAGACAAAATGCCATCAGATAAAGCTGTCAAGTGTTTGAGGGTTAGCATCCACGGTTGGAGAGATTGTCTAGGATGTTGTACAGAAGCTAAAATAGGAAAACTGAACRGTTGCACAATGTTCAAGCATGTCACAGCACACCTCCCCTGTGTCCCCTGTGTCACTCAGCACTATTTACCTGTTCACAATAGTAACCCAGCTGTTAGGAGAGTTGTGAGTATGAAAATGATCAATCTTTGAAATAATAATCCCAAACAAAGTACAAACATCAAGGCAGGGTTAACTCTGAGACTTAACACAGGCTGTGCTCATGTGTGTACACCTATGTGTAGGCAAGGGCCTACATTTCCCCTTATCATTACTGGAGATCTAGGGCTTGGTTTGTTTGCACAGACAGGGTGCTGTAATGGGAGATTTTCTCAGTGTCCTACTTAGCATCCTATACTGATACTTTGGGTCATCTCAAATGTCACCAGTTGTTTACATATAGACAATACATAGAAATAAAATTAGCCCCTCTCCCCCAAAGTCTYGTGTGCCCCTGCCCCACTCCAGTCCTCCCCAAATGAAAGAAAAAAAAAACCAAAATACCTTGAGCAATGCATTGCCTCATTCATAAAATGAAGTCACTATTTTGACATCTTGCACCCATTTTTTATGTCAAGTTCAGGCAAACTCRGTCTCCCGAAGTTTGGGAAATTGTTTGTTTTGTAGTTGCTCACACAACCTTAAGTGATGGATGCCTTGAAAGTACAGATGGCCTCATTCTACCTAAGATCTGCACAAGCACAAGATATAATTGTATGTGTGTGAGGTGTATGTGCTTTTAATCAAGTTCTGGAGATGAAATTCATCTATTTTTGCTTTCTCATCCAGTGTTTGACCTCTAATTTCTGTTTTTAAAGGATGCTCCAGACTTAGGATTCTTTTCAAGAAAGCTTAAAAACATCATCTACCCAGAAGTGCCAGTTTTCTTTCTGTAAACAATAATTTAATTACATTAATTCTTGAGCAGGCCATAGCATGCCATTCCAAACCCCCCTGATGTTATTGTCCTGATATAAATACATCTGCAGCTCATTTGCTCAAATCTGACTGTTTACAATCCCAGCAGGAGCTGGAAAATAATGAGTTTGATCACACAGTAAGGTAAGGAGCCTAGCCTAGCTCACAGAGAGACTTTCCAAGTACAATGCTTCCATTAACCCCCTAATGGCATCCTCAATTGAATGTTTTTTAGCCAGAGCATAAATATAACAGCAGCAGGCCTGTGCTGGCTGGAAATAGGCTTTGCTCACAATATTCAGTTAACTTCCCATGTGATGCAAGTTAGGATTCTGTTTCCTGCCCATGGAGTCCTAAGAGCTGCAAAGAGCAGASTTAACACTCAGAGAGAGCTCATCAGAGTCAGTGAAATGCCTGAGCTTGTTAGCTGAGCTGGCTTTGGAGAGAAGCAGGTGCCTCCACAGGAAGAGTCAGCGGATCTGGGATGTTCCTCACAGGGTGAAATGAATTGCTGTATTGCAGCAATTTTAATTTGGAAGCCTCAAATTAATTCAAACTCACAACAGCCCCCTGGTGTGCAGCTGAGAAGTGGTTTCTTTGAAAACAGAAACAGAGGAAAAAGAAAGTTAAGCTGCTTGTCTTGGACATCTCATGAGTCACCAGCAGCCAGCAGTGGATTTGACAAGTCTTGGGTCCCCACTGCGGGGATATGAGAACTCTTTGGGTATAAATCCTTCCCTTTGGAAACACAAAGGTCCTGGCAGGAAAATAAATGAGTGTCTGCAGACGTGCCAGGCTCCCCATGATGGCAGTAGGGACTCACTGGGCTCTYTCTGTCTGGTCAGTGGGGATCTGGGTGGGGAGGGTGGACCAAGTCTTCAGCTGTGCAGCTGGAAATAGATCTGGGTTTGCACAGAAAGAGGCTGATTTTCCATCGCATGAGGGGTTTTTCTGCTGCCCTGACAGGACAAAAAATGGTTAACACRGAGTGGAAGTGGCCCTGTGTAATGTTGCCTAGCACTGCAGTGTCAGAGGTTTGGCTTCAATAGACCCCTCTGCAATTGCTCCCCAGTTCCAAATTTAGGCTCTGCCCAACAGGGATATTGAGGGTATAGAAAAGGTGATCACTCTGTACAACTACTGAGACTGTGCTTCAGAAAACAGTATTGATTTCCGTGTACACATTTTCACTGCTGCAGGCAACTGTGCACCCACAACCCCTGTGAAACCCAGCTCATGGCTGGGGGAATCTCTGTAAAGAAATTAACTGATTGCTGGATAGAGCTGAGCGAGGCTGCCTGCAGGGCAAGGGCAAAGGAAGGGAAATCCTACTTTAAGATTGTCCCAAAACACTAATCACAGAGCTATTCTTTTGGATTGTCAGTCAAGGGACAATTTATTCTGGATAATCTAAACTGAACCTTGTAGATCTCAATAGCATGGAGAAGCTATTCTTCTGACAAATTGCAGCAGTATAACATAATATTCAGCATTTTTCTAAAGCCCCAGCTCCTTGAGTTATATGATTACACAAGAATCTCTGCTTTGGGCAAAATAAAGAAAAAAAATTATCTGTTGATGTGACAGCTATACAGAAAAATCCTGAGAGAATCAGACACTAAGGCTTCAAGCTGAGAAAGCTGATAACTTTGCTTGRGTTTAGATTTTAAATACAAAAAGATTTAGAATCTGTTACCCTAAAGCTAGCCAGCATTTAACCCGCTCCTAGGGGTAAGGGTAGGAAGGATGCAGACCATGTTTGTGCCATCCCCTGGTGTGGCAAACATCTGCAGTGAAATGATCTGGGATTTTGTTCTGGGGTATTTTTTTTCTTTTTGAGGAGGTGGTTCCTTTAAACCTGTCTGTGCAAAGAGCCTGAGACCTTTTCTCAAGAGCAAATACTATTGAATTGCAATGCCTTAGACAAACAGCTGGGACACTGGTGGCCTGATTTGAGAAGTGCTGGACCGTTTTGCAYAGAAAGACTTCCCTGACTAAAGCCTGTGTGCTTTAATTATATAATGCTTCTGTTATTATTTTCAATTACTTGAATTGCAAATATTTTTTATCCTGCATCCTTGCACCTTTACCTGATGAAGAATTTGTCACTTCCAGACCTGGATATTCGTGCAGTTTTTCTGTTTTGTAAACAAATCACTTGTTTGTAAAGCTCTTAAAAAATTCCACCTAAATATTTTTGCTAAGTTATTTGTGGCTGCACAAGACACAGCTGTGTGAAATGTGGCTTCTGATGCCACCTGTGCCCTATAAAATGCATGTCCACCAATCATTTTAAGCTCCACTTGAATCCAAGTTCCTACATAAGCAAAAAGCATGGTGCTTCAGAGCTTTAATATTTGAGTTCAGATTCATTATTGAACTTCTGTAAATTTACTGCAGGGAAGGAGCTAGGATTTTTCTTTTTTTACTGGCTATGTAAAATGACAGGAAAGTCTTGAAAAGGTTCAAAAGTTTAATTCCACTAACTGTCTACAGCTCAGGCACTATKTTATTCCTCTGATCTAAAATTGTATTAACACTGAACTTCCTCTGAAGTTTACCTACACTATATATTCGACCATAATGACCTTCCAAACCTCCTGATGTTTTTTCTTGTAAYAATTCCTTTTTTCCTGCTAGCTTCCAACTATTTTACTTTTTGAAGGTCCAATTTTATTTTCAGGGGCATAGCTATCATACAAGGATTTAGTACCTCAATTTGCTTTTCCTAGKTCCTTTTCATACTTTCCCCTTCTTACAAGTAACCCTGAGGGTCTGCAACCCCCAGGCTGGAAACTGCAGTTCAGCATTCAAAATAAAACAATTCTTCTTTCTGCTCAGGCTGCTGAGGGACACCAAGGGGGGGAAGGACATGGGGAGCAAGAAACGGGAGGAAAGGAACAAAGAGGAAAAGGGAAAGGGAGGGAGTGAGGAAGGAAGGAAGGAAGGAAGGAAGGAAGGAAGGAAGGAAGGAAGGAAGGAAGGAAGGAAGGAAGGAAGGAAGGAAGGAAGGAAGGAAGGNAAGGAAGGAAGGAAGGAAGGAAGGAAGGAAGGAAGGAAGGAAGGAAGGAAGGAAGGAAAATCCCAGACTAATATATTTCATGAGGTAGTGGGACACTGTACTGCCAAATAATGTTCTTTAAATTAGACCTTTAATGATTAAGCCTGAAGAAATTTTACAGTAATTTAATTCCACAGTATTTCTGAGGTTCATTTTCTACATTTCAGGTAGATCCTCAAATTAATTTTCTCTGGGTAAATTCTTACTGTGCCTTTCTAATCCCCTACCCCACCCTTGTGTATTTGATTCTGCTTTGAATCAATTCTGAATTGCATTTACTAAAAATAAAACCCAAACAAAATCAAAAACGGAGAAGAATAGGCCTGCAGCACAGGTTTCTGCAAGATAGACATTCTTTCTTATGTAGAAATCACTTTCCCAGCTGGCAGGAGAGGCAGGAAAGACAGGATTATATTGAGATAACTTTCCTTGCCATGAGTATCACTACAGTTCAAGGAGAGAAACCAACAGAGATTGTCACCAGAGTGTTCCATTGTGTTAGAGCTGCACAAAGGTGCCAACACATGGAGCCTCACACTATCACCCATGAAAACCAGAGTTATAAACATTYTCTGGTCATGCCAGCTGATTAGGACCTCTCTCAAAAGCAAACTCACTCATGCCACATGGATCTCAGGGGCAGTGGAGTGGTGCCTTTTGTCTTCTGAGCAGATTATCTCATTTCATTAAATAAAATTACTTTGGAAACATCTCAGGCTTAAAATCCTGTCGTTAAAACAACTCACCTTGKATGGCTTGGTTGGGCAACTACAGCTGTGGCAATTACGTAGTGTTTWCCTAGAAATATTCCAAGAATTAGGCTGCAGTCATTTTCCTGTCCCAGTCAAAGGTCTGTACTGTTAATGTGTAAGGAATTCCCTTGTATGACACATAATGAAGGGCAGTGAAGGCAATACTACCCAGGACTAGAATGACAGACATGAATAYTACCCAGGCAGAAATGAAGGTTGAGGCTACACTGGCAGAGTTTAATCAAGGATGCTCAAAGGGTCTTCTGAGAATAACTCTGATTCTTTACCTATAGAGTGGGTGTGTAGGTACACTGGGAACACAGCATGGATGAGATCAGCTGGGCCTGTACTCAGTCTTTGCAATTGCAGGTAATTCTGGAAACATTTCATCTGGAAGCACCCACAAAACCTCAGCTCAAGTCATCTTTKCAGACCACAGCAATGTAAATGTACAAAGGATCAAAAATGACCAGAACTACATGATGGAGGGGAAGAGAACAGGAGAGGTTGGGGAGATCATTCYTGCAATTGCAAAAGCACTCAAATGAAAATACCCTCTCCTTTCAAGATGTGGATTACAATCTAAACTACAGAAACAACAAGAAAGAAAAAACAAACAACAACCCCAGGTTTTAATCATGCAAAATGGAAAAAAAATCCTATAAACTATATATCTGATAGTCATTTTTAAGCCATGTTGAATTAATGAAACTCTGAAACAAGACATCTAGCACCTGTAGGAGCAGCAGTGTTGTTCTGGCCATCATCTCATCTCTTGCCATAGCCAATCTCTGCAGTTTCACATAAAGGTGGCAATTAATTTTTTCTATGAAGGCAAAAGACATGCCAGGTTTGGGAGATCAAGGGTGAAGGATATCTGTAGTACTTGTCACACGTAGCCAGCCAGAGTGTGGGTATGGAACAAAAAAAATGTCATAAATAAAATAAAAGCTGTTTSAGACTTGGGTGTCCGAGGGCTACTCATAGCACTGGGCTGCATCCTGACCATGATTTGTATAACTGGATACTGGTGATGGCAGGGCCTTTGCAAGTACAAATGCAGACTGTSCCCACACTGGGCAATGGGAAGGGTAAAAGAAAGAGGAATAAACCTCCTGGTTTCCTGCAAATTCTCAATGTATACCAAATCAAGCAAGATGCAGGATAACTCCAATCCTTACCCTCTTATCAAATAATACGGCCTTGTTTTCACTAACAAATCTGCTTAGTGGCAATTAGTCTGATTTGACCTTGGTAAGAAAGCTGTTCATTACCACAGAACTCATGCATTCAAGCAGACAAAATGGATTTTTAAAACCTCTTCAGCTGAAGTGTTTTTCTGTACCAAGAGACACAGAGCAAGGATACTGCCATCCATCAGAACACCAGACAATACTGAGCAATTTTCACTATTAAAACTTCGTGTTCTYTCCTGTAGAAATTAAGGAACTCTGAGGTGGAAAAAAGCCAATGCTAGTGACCTCCCAACCCTGTAAAAGTGAACTCCAGAAGCCTGGGAAAAAGAGAGTCAGTCATTCTCAGAGTGCAACACAAGGCAGTCAAATTCAATAAAGTGCAGTGAAAAGAAAGAGATTCTCAAAGATATTTCAAACTTCTGTATTTCAAAACATTCTTGAGCACAAAACGCCCAGGCATATGCAGACAGTGGTCCAGTATCAGGAAKATGGAGAAAACTCATGTCCATACAGTAGAAGAGGGAAAGGAGGTGACATTTTAGGAAGTATTTATGAATGGTAATTTTGTGATTATAGAATAAAGAAGAAATTCAGGTGCTCTAGGTTCAGCTGTTGTTTTACCAAAGATATCAAGTATCTTTGGCCATTTGCTTGGCCTGCTACTGAAACACTGGCTCAACTTACCTGCCTTCCCCCAGGCATACTCATCAGTTTGAGTATGTGCCTGAGTTAACTTCAAGGATATGCTTAGGATGGTACAAGAATTTAAGATCTCTGCTAATTAGGCATAGGCTGAGACATTCTATTAAGGGCTTTGCTGAATCATCCTTAACGTGTTCAAATTACCWTGCCAGAAAAGAGCTTTAAAAATATTCTTCACTCTCATGAGGAAAAGGCGCATCTGGGTAAGGATTTGAGGTACAGTGATGCTGGGTCATACAAGTAAACTGGCCCKAATCTGGTAGGTTGCCTCAAAATGAATAATTTTTCTAGGCTCTTCTAACACTGAATGAAGAGATAAGAAGTGGTTTTTGGGGTATATTCTGCTCATTTACTGGGGAACCTGCCCACTTTTTGCCCATTCTTGCAGATTCCAGAGGTATCTTTAGCTCTCCTCTGACTAATATAACGAGCTCAAAGCAAAATAATTCTTGTCATACTCACTTTCTGTGCTTTAATTTAGAGAGAATAAATTCTGGCTGAACAGGCAAGCAGATAAACAAATTTATTCACTATCTCACATTTTGTCAGATATGATCTGCTTGTGATTAGCWGACTTTCTATTGCTTCTTTTGTTGAACCACTCTGGTGTAATCAGCAGTCAGTTTAAATTCTTTATTTCTCAGTGGCGCCTGATTACTCCCTAATTTCCCCCCTCTCACGCCCACCAAATCACTCCCTTTCTTCAGGCTTTCCATACCTATGTGTATTTCCATACCTATGTGCATTTTTATAGCTTTCTCCTCATTTACCCAGAATTTCAGAAGTGAGTATAACAGGAACTCTTTTTCCAACTTCCGTAATACGCAAAAGCAATTCCAGTGCAAGTAGTTTACTCCAAAGACAAAGCCCCCCCTGAAATAACCTAGGAAAGAATGCATCTGTAGGATGAACATGGAATCTGGCACAGGAACAATCTCCACCTTTCGAGAGAGATGTGACTGGGATGGGGGGACAAAACCAAAAGGTGAAAACTTCTACTTGAGAGGAAGCTTTGTAATGTCTGTGGAGAGCWTTTGAGAAGAAAGGGAGCTGGCAGAAGGAATAATTGTCACCTGTAAGCCATTAACAAAGAAACTTCTGTCACATCAGGTAATCCAGGGTCCAACAACAGGAACAGTTCTACATTAGGCTTACCTGGTGCGTATCCAGCAAATACAACAAGTCCCAAAGATRTATCTCTTTGATGTTTCACAGAATCACAGAATGGGTCAGGTTGGAAGGGGCCACAGTGGGTCATCTGCTCCAACCTCCCGCTCAGAGCACATGGCACAGAAATGGCACAGGATTGTGTCCAGACAGTTCTGGAATATCTCCAGTGAGGGGAACACCACGCCCTCTCTGGACAAGCTGTTGCAGTGCATGGCCATCCACACAGTAAACATATTCTTACTCATATTCAAGTGGAATTTTCTGTGCATCAGTTTCTGCCCATTCCCTCTTCTYCAATTGCTTGGCACCAACAAGGGCAGCAAATGCTTAAGAGCTGTTACTGGCTAATAATCCTGTAAATTAAGGCTACTGCTATCTTCTTTGAAACGAATTAGAGTATTCTTAGTGGTCAGAGCACAAAGACCAAAAGATTCATTCMCAAAAGAGTAATTTCTTGCCTGCATAACCCTAATAATTAATTTGGTAGAGATATATGGATGGTGTKATGAGAGAGAGAATGACAGCAAACAACATCTGCCCATCAGCAGAGATGTCCAATACCAGGAATATACTGGTACTAACCTGATTCACAGCCAGTGACCATCTCCATCACTTGAAGCCTGCTAAGGACAAGTCAAAAACAGTTTCTGTGATGCTAAGCTTTCCTTCAGGCATAACACTGCCAAGGCAACATCCCTGCATCCCTTCTGGGCTGATCTTGTACCTGTTTTTGGGACAGGAGGATGCAATCTGGAGCTGACAGCCAGCTCTTTTCACAAGCCTGTAAAAAGCTCAGTAAAGCAACTGCAATGGGCTCTGTAAAAGAAATGTTTTGAAACTGAAGTAGACAATGCCCAGATGCAGAGGCTACATAAATCCATCAAAAGCCCCTACAGTACTAATTTTGTGAACATTCATTTCACTTCCTATCACATAGGTGTTTGATCTTTCTCTCTGCTTCTAATTGAATCAACTTTTGTAGCAATCACATAGAAAGGAAAAAAATGCAAACTYGTGGCTCGAGGAAAAGAGGAAGCATCTCTGCTTTGTTGCATCTTCTCAGCTATCACCAGTGATCATGATAATTCACCAGGGAAACAAAAACTATTTGAAAACCTGGAGTGGGGAGAAGTGATGAAGCACCAAGTGGGATGTCAACTACATTAAGAGATAGAACAGAGAAAGCTCTGTAAAATGAGCCCTCCTAGAAAGGGACTAAAAAGAATTGATTTGATAAAGAATTATTTGGCCATGTGAAATATTTCTTCTGGAATGAAATTTGATAACTCAACATTCCCTTAGAAAATATCACCATACTAAATAAGAAAAAAAGTGCTGATYCTCTCCTCTCTGTTTCACAGCTCTCCAAACATCTGAACAGTTCATATTCAGTAATGCTTTTTGACTCCTCTGCTAAGGTAGTTATAAGGTACTGGCCTTATTTCACTGAGGAGGAACCATAAAGTGGATTAAGTGAGCTACCTGAGAGTGCACAGAACTTTGCCTGATAGGCTCATTTGATAGATATCCAGCAAAAACTGAACTGAGAATTAATCCCAGATATCTTGAATCCAATTTGTCAGATTAAATTTTATCAAAACTTCTACTGAGACTGCAGGACTGAGGGATAGTCACATTCCATTTATCTATCTGTAAGGCAGATGCAAGTCCAGGGCAATGCCTTGGCAATAGAAAAATGAGTGCTGTCATCAGTGGTTGAACGTAGATCTGACCAACCTGGCCCTGCTCTAAATTCKTTTTAGAAAATGCTCTTAATCGCTAAAGGAATATAAGCTCCTCTCTATGGCATAAAAGACCTCTGCTTATTTAAGTGAAAACTGCTTTGGGTATGACTAGAACAACTGGATAAAACTTTAGAGCAACAAAATCAGCCATGACTCCCAGGAAAACTCAGGCAGAACARTCGGTCCTTGTTACATGACACCAGTATTTGCACTCAGGTGCTGACCTGTGACAGCTACTCTCAGAGGAAGAAATGCCAGTCTTCATCCTGAGGAGTTAAATCCACAAGGAAAATACCTCCAAGTGGCCCTGGGAGTCTCCTCCTGCAGTCTGGCTCCTAGCCCAGGCGAGAGGTGTTAGAGCTACGCAGACCTTTGCCAGGGCACAGCAACCAGGCATCCTGCTTATCCACAAGAGCAGCCAGGGCTCACTACCCAGGCTTGGGATAATATTCCATCCCTAAATCCCACAGTTTAGTGCAGTAAACAGGTAGATCATCTAGCCTGGAGCAAAAACAGCCTTAGCAACTGCCTAGCAACACTACTGCAGAGCAAGGCAGGAGCTGCAGGTTATCTGGATGCAGTAACTCCCAAGGAAGAGCCAGCCCCAGCCAGAGCTCAGCAGCTCTAGGGCACAAACTGAGTCTCAGCTTTGTCTCTCTCTGCCCTAGAAAGGTAGGAACTTTCTGTCAATAAAGCAATGAACACTCAAAATATGTTAAAACCTTTCCTTAAAGATCTGCTTGTCTCAGTCTTCAGCCTCAGCGGGCTGACAAACTTGCCAGGCAGACAAATTAGCAGCAGCTCAAAGGTTACTGCTCACTCCCAAGACTGAAAGATTTTTTTTAATCTTCAGAACATGTCATCATGATTTTGATTTTTTTTCCCTGTTTAGAGAAATGACTGATGGATTGTGGAACTGTTATAGCCATCTCAAATTCCTCACTGAAACACTGCACAGTTGTAACTTTCCCTTCCTTGCAGTTTATAGCTTTCATAGTTGCTTTATTAACACTGCTGCAAAAGAGAAATATGACTTGGGCAGTATATTGGCGCCCATTACTATTTCAGACCCAATGTTATGCATCACATTGCAATGCCTGTGGTACCACAGCCAAAATGGYTACAGGGTGAATGAGGCTATTACCTCCAGGGACTGTGAGCAATTTAAATTCAAATGCTGATCCACCTTAAAAAAACAGTTTTCTTGCAGGTTTGGAGCTTGCAAACCTTAAGTTAGCACTTTCCAAGTGGAAAGCCATTCCTTTAAAAAGCAGCTGAAACAAGAAGCAAACTTAAGAAATTTAAGAAAAATGTTCTCTTTGGCTGTCCAGTTGCGAGGTCTTTTTGTGTAATTGAAATTTTTTGTGACGGAATGGAATGGAATGGAATGGAATGGAATGGAATGGAGTAGACTAGAATGGTTCAGTTGCAAGTGGACTTACAATAACCATCTAGTCCAAGTGTCCGGCCACTGCAGGGCTGACCAAAAGTTAAAGCACGTTACTAACTCTATTGTCCAAATGTGTCCTAAACAGTGATGGGCTTGGGGTATTTATCATGTCTCTAGGAAGTTTGTGCCACTGTTTGGCCACCCTCTTGGTAAAGAAATGCTTTCCAATATAAACACTGAGCCTCTGTTGATGCAGCTTTGGATGATTGCCACGTGTTCTACCGCTGAACCCCAGAGAGAAGCCCTCAGCACCTCCATTCCCTGTAGAGAACCACAAGGTCACCCCTCAGCCTCTGCTTCTCCAAACCAGGGAGTGCCAAGCCCGAGCCCTTGCTGCTCCCCACAGGATGACTTCCATCCCTCTCACTGGCTCTTTTACCCTCCTGGGGACACATTCAAGGACCTCCACATCCTTCTGAACTGGTGGGGCCCAGCCCTGCACACAGGGCTCCAAGGCTGAGCTCAGTGAGAGAACCACCTCTGCTGCCTGTCTGGTCRTGCTGGGTTTGATGAAGCCCAGGATGGGGTTTGCCCTTTGCCTGCCATATTTTTGGAAAACTGACTGCAGTTATAAATAAATCCATGAGGTAATGACTAATAGTTCATCTTTTACTCAACATTGGCTTTGAAATTTTAGTTTTAGAATTAAATTGGAGGGATGCCAGTTTGACAGTAAGGTCAATTGAATTACAGATACAAGACTGTAATATTTCACCTTTCGATTACTACCTATTGCATGGATGCAATTTCATACCACCTCTGCCTTCCCTTCTTTGCCTATGTTTTTATTTTCCATAACAAATATATTTTGAAAGAACATGCTTCTAATTCTAAGYTAGCTCATGCTAATGGTTTTTAAGGCACAAGTCTGTTGTCATTCAAATGGTGAATTCCAGAAACACTTGTCAAGAATCAGAATCATAACATCTGTCTTAGAAAGCCCTTCACATGAACAGCTGGGATTTTACATCATATCCTGGTAAAGGATTCCATTGGCTTCTCCAAGAGCCTTGATTTCCACTTGGGTGATTGTTGGAGCATGGGTAGATTTTTGCAACTACCACTGTGGGGTTTTTTGTGTGTTTGTTTTTGTGCTCATTTCCAGAGTAAATCTCCCTCAAACTCCATAAAATGGTGAACTTAAATTGACACTTTGGTTTAATTGCTCAGTGCAGTTAAGCAGTGAAAAACAACTCAGAGCAGATCCTATATCCCTGGTAAAATCCACTGTAATTGACTTCCAATCTTTTTCTCAACAGATGTAGAATCTGAGCACCCACTGGTCTGCATGGAAGGCATGATGTCCATCAGGATACTGAGTCCAGTTCCCACAGTGACATACAACCACGTAACAGAAATGAAACACAAAAAACCTGCCCTTTTTGTCATATTGAATATAACTCCTACAGCCTGTACAGGACTTGTTTTTGCATGGCAGTATCCAGACCTTATTTAATTTACCAGCTTAATGCAGATATTTTGCAGTTTCAATTGCTAATGCAGACATTTTGCAGTTTCAATTGCTTTCTGTATAAATTATTTCTTCCAAACCCCACCATATGCAAAGGCACAAGAGACTTTTCACTGTACATTCACTGTACATTCAAGTACTGGAATGAATCTGTCAAACATTTCTGTTTTAATCTAAACTATATTACATTGGAACATAAGCTGTCAAAAGCTGAAAATGGTGAAACTTATTTAATAGAGTTGAATGCAAAATGTTTTTCCTGCTTTATAGAAAATGAAGAATATAGCATTGACATTTGCAAATTTTAGATCATTCCTTACTCTTTTCACATTTAAACCTGACATGCTTTTCACTTTCTTAAAACTGCACAGATGCTAATGCTCACTATTTCTGATCCCCAYCAGGATCTCTCTGTTTGGCTTTGCCTTGATAACCCCATTCTGATAAAAAAGATGAGGCAATATCCATCTACTCTCAACTAGAATAATTCTTTGTCTGAGTCTGCCTTGAATAGAGAAAAACAGTGGAATATTTAATAATTGCTGGCAGCAGAGTTTGGAATTTCTACAATCACCAAGCTTTCCTTACAAAATCCCTCATTTTAAATAAATAAATAAATAAATAAATTTCTTGCAGACTTTTGTATTTGTTTAATTCTTGGATTGCTTTTCCTAAATACCAAAATACCAGGCAGTTTTCACCAGAGTCTTATTTGGAAGCATTGATAAGGATTAACAAAGATTAGCCCATATTATGGGTGTGAAAAGGGCTGTGGATCTAGCAACATGTGAGGAAGAAGATAAAGTGTTTATCTAAAAATCACAACTGTAAATGCTGCAATCTCAGTCTTATAAAAACTGCTACATCAAATTATTCTTTTAAAAGCACTGGTAGTTCACTGATGGCATTTCCCTTTAACATCTAAATTAGAAATTATAATAATTCTTTATGCTATTTAAGGACTCTGCACTGCTGTCTTTTTTCACCCCTTCTTATAGAAAGGAGACAAGTTATAGYACAACCTATAGAAAATTATAGCACAACCTAAGACCTCCAAATCTGTCTCTTCTGTTAGGCCCAGCAGGAGCTAAGTCTTAAATCAAGGAAGTTACTAAAACAGCTGCAAAAACTAAAATGAGCACCTTCAGCACTCATGGCAGAGAAGCAGAGAGGACTGTGGCAGTCCCATGAGTTTGTAGGGATGAAAGAGGCTGTCTCCATCCTCTCACTTGGGAAATCAGAATTTGTAGTCATTGGATAAGCACATTCTAAGAGAAGAGGAGGACCAGAACTCACTGGTAACACACACTTGTTTACTGTCTTGCTCCAGTGGGGCAGGGACTCAGTGGGAAAAAGAATTAAATCCTTGAGTGGGTCAGACTCTCAGTCCTTCTCCTGGCTTGCACTGACAAAAATCCAGTGTAAATCTAGGCAGGATTTAGCTACAAAGCTGCACCTTATAAAAATGCATCTGTCATGTTACCAGAGAAAACAAAGAGCATGGTGGGTGAAGGAAAAGCCAAAGAAAACAATATATATGAGACAAAAAATATGGAATGAAAATCAGGAAAACAAGGATCTGCTGGGCTGTGAATCAGACTCATATTTAACCAGTGCACTCAGAACAGGTAGTTAGTCTGGACCAGATAAAATATGGTAAGGAATAAATCAGTGAAGAGCATAGAAATGGCTAAAGGACAGACAATTCTGAGGTCAGCAAGCTGTTGATTTATGTCCCTATGAACTGGCAGAGCTACCAGACATACTGACTCCAGATCTTGCTGCTTCCAGAGCTGCAGAGGCAGCAAACGTCATCACAGGCTTCTCTGCAAAATGGAAAGGAAATATCTTTTTTTAATTTATAGGTGATTATTGATACTTTTATCTTTAAAAAGTTCCATTTCAAGTTGTTCTTTTTTAAATTAAAACAAATGCCTTCTAAAATAACCCAGAATTTTTTTCCAGTTTATTTTTTAATATGAGTGCATTTTTCAGGGCACAGTAAATTATCCTGCTGATGCATTAGTTTTGCACCTCAAACTGGAATCTCTCTGTTCTTCATTCTAACTCTAGAATACATAGCAAAAATGGCATATGATTATAGTTTTAATTCTCCCATAAAGATGTATGTTTGTGTCTCTTACAAATACATTCTTCAATGTTGAAAAATTAATATTTTAAAATATTGCCCTATTTTAAAATTTATATTGCAACATTAAGGGAGAACATTGGACTCATAATGACCAAAACTACAGAAAAAAAATTCTTAATAATAAAACTGCCAGTTTCTTTAGTAAATTAATACCTGAATGTGGGGTCAAAAGATCAGATGTTCTACCAGCAACCTCACAGTATATAAGGAAGTTTATTCAAACCAACAGTCTGGTTCTGTGGGTCCTTTTTRTCAATGAACTTTCATTGATAAACTTTCTCTGAATGGAGGTTTCCAAAGGCTCTGGGATAAATTAATTACATCCCTTTGTCTTAATCTAAAACTCACTTAATGATATGGAAAGAGTTCCATTTATTCTAGGGTGGTTGGAGCCTGACCCCATGTCATTTAAAAATTGGCTTTTCTGCAGAGTGCTTCAAACATGCTGATATTCTGAGCCAACCACTGCCCTAGGTGGTGGCAAGGCAGGCTGCCAATGCAAAGAGGTTGTCCTGATTTTCTCACTGGGCTGATAAAATGCAGGCAAATATTGCTCCTGCTGTGATGGTTAGAAAGATTTCCCTGTGATCTGCCTTTCAGGCTGTAAAATTCTGGAGTCATGGCTTTATGTTTTTGTTCTTTCACCTTTGATGGTGTCATTCTCATGTGGTTTGTGCCCACTGCAAGACAGAGACAGGAACAAAGCCATGTCCTGCTCTATTTCAGGCTCAGGCCATTTATTGCCATGAATAACGTTCACCTGTTTGGAAATTCAAAGTGATTTGTAGATTTTGGCACAAAATCAAAACCTATTTTTTATTCCCAGAACCTCTGTGCTCACTAGGAAATAGCCAGTTAAAACTGGGCATCCTACAGAGGGAAATAACACAGCAGAACAAAGGGGTGGGAAGGCTTTTAACTTCACCCCTTGTTACAACAATCTCACTGATATTTCTTCTGGCCTGTCCTGTTGCTTCTGCCTTGACACCTCAAAATTARACTCTCCCCTTTGTCAGTGGTCAGCCTGCTGCTCTTGCTGTCCTTAGCAAATGGGACACCTATTTTCTTTTGAAACCCAATCTGTCTCCSAGCTGTGCAGTGCAATGTACAGTACCCCTGGCTCTGCCTGTGCAGCTCCTCAGATCCTTCCTTGGTAAAAGACACCTACACCACTTCCAGCCCCCTCACTCCACTGCTGAGCAAGTCTTTACAAGACACACACCCCACTTTCAATGCTCTGACCTCACACCACTTTTCTTCCCTTTTGTGCAGCATTAAGTTTGATCAGTATTTCCACTCTTCCCTGTCTGCTGTGGGGGTTCCCTAAAAGCATCAAGTGATTTTGGCTTTTTTGGATGTTTGTTTTGCCTGACCCACTTATGGTACTTGTATTAGCTGCCTTTAATGACTCCATCTCACCCAAACTAGTAGCAGCACTGAAGGCCTGTAGTAGTCACTAATTTCTGGTGCTTCCATTCCCKGGCATTTAAAATAAAACCTCCTAGACTTTCTATATACATGGGGATGCCTCCAGACCCAAATCAGCACAGACATGTCTACAAACCATCAYAGAACCACTGAGATTAGAAAAGACCCCCAAGATTGTTCAGTCCAACCTTCAACCAACACCACCYGCCCACTGAACCACACTGCAAAGTGCCATGAGCACTTCCAGGGATGGTGACTCTACCACTGCCCTGGGCAGCCTGTTCCAATGCTTAACCACTCTCACAGTGAAGAAATTCTTCCTAATATCCAGCCTGAACCTCCCCTGGTGCAATTTGAGGCCATTTCCCTTTATCCTATTCCCAGCTGCCTGAGAGAAGGGGCTGACCCACACCTTACCACAAACTCCTTAGGAAAGCAAGAYTCAAAGGTAAAGCTCATACAGCTCATCCCAAGTGCTTGGATACCATACAGGGCCGCTGGCAGCAGAACAGAAATTATTTTAAAGAAGAAGGAATCATAGGTTTTTGTCCTTTCCCACAGGGACTTGTAATCAGTGTGAAGAAGGATGCAGTGTAATGTTCCCCAGCAGAGGAGAGGAAATAAAGAGGAATATTGTTACTGTAAAGTTTATTTCAACCATCAAGGTGAACATTTACTGCAGACATAGCACTGGAGAAGCAAAGATTCCCTCTCCTGTAGCTTGCCTTTCTGTCTGGCCTTGCAGCAGCATTTCTTTAGTCTGCATATAAAAGATGATCTAGGCCTATTAAAGAATTAATGTTCAATTCTCCTTAACAGGATAATTCTGGTCATTTCAATGTCAAGGCTTAATTTTTTTTGGCAGTGATTTGATCTGGAACATCCAGATAATGTTTATCTACTGCAAATGGATTTTTTTTTTGAAAGAATAAGAAAGTTTTCAACARGCATATAAGTGAGAGGCCAATCAGCTTAAGTAGGTATTTCTGTATGCGTATTTAAATGTTCCTGTCCTTTTTTCGTCTGTTCTATCTGTCAGGTGTGGGGACAGAAAGCTTTCTACCTGAAGAAGAAATACATGTGAAAAAAGAGATCTGTGACGTTTGGAAAACMCTTTGGCAGCGAATGTGAGCAGGCCTAAAAAAGGTCGGGTTTAGATGTATTTAGAAAGATTAAATTGGCTGAAATCAGCCCCATTGGCTTCACTTCAATCTCTTCAGGCAAATTTCTTTTAGCATGAAGCCCCTTAGAGAGCCCTGGAATTTTGCTCRGTGACTTTTTTGATGTCTCTATTTTCAGACTCTCAATGTTGTGATCTGTTTGGGCAGGGCTGGTCCATCAGGCAATCATTGCAGGGCACTGTTGTGATTTTTGTTGTGTTGAGAAGTTGCTRCTTCAGTAGGAAACAGCATGTCCTCCACCAGCCTAGTAAGAAGCAGGGTGCAAATATCCCAGGAAATTYAAAGGCAGCTCAGGTATTTCCAGTGCTATGCTGTGGTCTTTTCTATCACTTAGTGTGGACTTTCCCTTGCTGTTCCTGTGTTTAGTAAAGCCCATGCTGGGCACAGTGCAAAAATAAGAAACCTTATGTCTCTAGAGATACTGGCATGGTGAAGCTCATTYCTGATGCTAGGATTCCTAGAGAGCTTTCAAAAGCTTGAAGAATGTTTCATTTTTAGGGACTCAGATTCTAAATCATTGCTGCTGCTGTAAAAGTGATACATGTTTAAGCTCTATAGTGTTCATGCATTTTTAAATATTTCTATTTAATTATTTGCTTGCTTCCCTGGACCAATTTCTTTTCTCTTAATAAGAACAAAATGAAGTTAAAGTGTATGCATTATTAAATTTAATAGGAAGTTACAATTGAATTACAAAATAGTAGATATTTCTCTTATTTATTATGATGTACTGGTCTCTCTCTTTCACTCACAATGGCTCTTCTTTTTCTGCTTGCAAGATATGGGGGAAATGGTCTAATAAGCTGTCTTTTACAGCTGAGATTTTCAGAGCAAACTTCAGATGTCTGAATGCCCTCATCCCATTCAATTTAATGATGACTGAGAATCAAATCCCTTAAGTGACTACAAAAATTTCAGAAGGGAGGGAGGATATTCCAGCAGCCAGGCCCTTGTGTGCTGAGGCTGCCTGGTCCATGGGGAACTCCCTTTGGGACCCCAGACTTCCCCTTCCAAAGTGRAAAATGCACTTGGTCACCTCTTGTGGGGCAGAAGGGCTGAGTGGGGATGAAGACATTACAGACAGTGAATTTTTGGACTGCACAGAGGCAGGGGTGTGTACCTAACACACAAAACCACCATATTTCAGAACTATTTCCCTGCATTGACACTGCAGTCCTGGCATTTCATATATGCCAATGTGATGGAACCTGCATTGTTTGATACAAGAAACCATCAACCTCCCTGAACAAGGGAGATGAAAACAATGATTCAGGCAGAAACAATGATAAGCAAAAGCAGCTGTTTGGGGTAAGAGATCATCCTCTCCAAAATACTGAGATTAAAAAARAAGTAAATTTCGGCCATGAAAACTTTAGGCTACAGAATAGCTAACAATGATATGGCAGCATCTCTCACACAGTCTTACAAAAGGGGTGATGGAGACAAAAACATGGGGCATGCCTATGATTTGGAGTGCAAAGTACAGAATCAAATTATTTTATATAAAAAAACAAGGTCTCTTTCAGTCCCATTGTACTGAAACTCCTTCTTTCAGAGTAATGGACATTTTATAACTATAGCTACATCTCTTATGTAACTGCAATGTGATTGAGAGATGTGAAGGGGAGTAAATGTGCATTGGTTTCCAAGGCATAGTGGAACTAACTGGGGGAGAGAAAGGGGAGAGAAAAAGAAAGAAAAGAAAGAAAAGAAAGAAAGA
>JACDOX010000049.1:2351085-2366671 GCA_014549065.1 Cardinalis cardinalis
AGAAAGAAAGAAAGAAAGAAAGAAAGAAAGAAAGAAAGAAAGAAAGAAAGAAAGAAAGAAAGAAAGAAAGAAAGAAAGAAAGAAAGAAAGAAAGAGAAAGAAAGAAAGAAAAAGAGAGAAAGAAAATGCTAATAATCAGAAAAATGCAAAAGGGGTTCTAAAGCTCGGCATAAAGTTTTGACTGGAAATAATATGAAAACATCTCAGCATGAAGCAGTGGCATAGATCACTAAYATAGATGGACTGGATTTCCCTCTGCAGAAAGATCATCTCTTTCTCCCTCTGCAGTAGTTTTCAGAGGATCCTTTCAGGTCTTGTCATTCACAACTGTGCATATGAGGAAAAATATAGTAATGATAGAGCGACTCTTATTTATCTTCTCCAAGGAATACAGAGATTCTAAGTGATGCTAGATTAATGGAAGTAGCATTAATTTAACAGTAGCTCATAAATTAGAAAATAAAAAAAAATAGAAGAGATTAAAAATGCAACTTCTATGAATTTGGAATGAAATTGTCTTTCCACTAAACTTGTGAAAAAGAGAAGAAGATAAAAAAGAGGAGKGGAGGGGGCTAAGATATAAATGGCAAAGATCAAACTTTGATACAGCAGTGCATATTTCTGACTTTGTGTGCCTGAAACCCCTGAGATTTGGATCATACAGTGTTCTGCAGCATCCTGGATTTGCCTGACACAGATATGCTACTCTTCCTGAAAGCCCTGACTGTGGTCCCTGCTTCTTCTCAGAGAAACATCAGACCTTCACCAAGTATTAGCCTTRTCATAAAACTCTGCTTCTCTGAATTTATTTCCAGGATTAAGGACTGTAAATCCTCTGCAGCAGGGAGTGTTTGGCTCATGCTCAGCAATAGATATAGATATTTTCCCATGTAGGTCACTGAGCTAGATCTACTCCAGGTCAGTAATGGACAAAGGTAAATGTTGTTTCATTACAAAAATCTAAAGTGGATCCCAATAAAACTTTAAATGAGTAATTATTATTTCACCTAATTTCTTAGGTAAAGTCTAAAATGTCTTAGAAACGCCATGACACTGAAGTTATTGTCTTAAAGACCAACCCTCATTTATCCAGGGTGATGGTGGGTTCAGATAATTGCACCAACAGAAGGAACTGTGACATGGATACAAGTTGCATCCACCTGGCCCCGTACAGTCACGCTGGGTCCTGCAGGACTCGTCAGCTCTCTGCAGGATTTGGATTATTCCTTGTAAAGCCACTGGTCACTCCAGCCCCCTGCAGTCCCAGTGCATGAAGGGGGGTGTGTACCACTGCACAAACGTACAGAGCCTGGTCCTTTGCAATGCCAGGCTGCTGTCCCAGAGGGGGAAACACTGGGAAGGCAGAGCAGAGGGAGCAGTGCTGCTCAGCATCTGACCTGCTCTGTGCAAAGCCAGCCTGGACCGAGCACTGGAGAGTCTCTTGTTCTCCCTGCCCTGCAAGGGGCATGGCTGTCCTTGGGCAGGCTGAGGGACCTGGCAAGGGACTGTCATTGGCAACACTGCTGGAGAACAGCCCAGGGAGGTGACCAGGGAAGGGGCACTGGCCATATGACAGCAGCAGAATGACTTAGTGATCACAAACCCATTTGCAATGGACAAACCACCACCACCACCATCACTCTTAGCAACAGTTTTCTCCCTAGCTGGCCCACAAAAGTTCTTTTTATGACAAAAAGGCATCCAGGTTTCACTAGCAGTTGTTGATGATCATATGTCCAAAAGTGGACAAGCTTCCCATCCTAAGAGGTGAACAGCAAGGGAGTCTATGCTGCTCAGTGCTCTCCTACTTTAATCCWCAGCCCCTGGCTGCTGACAGGGTAGGCTATTACAGCTCCTTTAGAGCTCTTCAGTGTGCTTGTGCCAGTTCCTTATCCATGGATCATTGATATGATGGAGCACAATGGCAGCCTCAGAGCCCCTCATATTTTCAGTTGTCAGATTGAATACAGGGAGATGTTCAGAGGCATAAATTCACTCACTCTAGGGCTCCTTTTGTGTGTGTTCATGGACCCTTTATAATCCTTCATAACAGAAAGGTACAAAATACACTACTCCAGATTTTTCTAATTGCAAAGGCCAAATTATCAAGAATAATGGAGCAAAACTATTTCATTTTTGTCTCGTTTCTGAGCTAAATGCTACAATTACAAGACCATCAGAGATTCACAATACTATTTTTGTTCCTTAGTATCTCATTAGAAAATACATTTTTTAAAGGCTGTTTACCATTGCTATGCACCATTAGAACTTCCCTGAYAGATCTCACTTCTAAGCACATTATTGTTTAGAGATGAAGAGCTACAAAATAGAATCCAGAAGGACATTTTARCAGCATCCTGTCCAAGATGCAGCTTAAAAGGGCAGTGGCCAGAGCAATAATTAAATCATGCTTACTTCCACATTAAAAATTTCAGCAGTAAATATCAGATCTCCACACTGCTCTTCACATGTGCAATAGASGAAAGGGTAAAAGTTGTCAGCTCTGTGATGAAATGAGTGGGAAGATGAAATTTTATTTACCTGGCAGGTAGCAACAAGAAATTCTAAGCRGAGTTTTATTGTCAAAGCATTGATGGGCTTCTCTTGTTTCTGGCTAAAAGAAAAAAAATCTTTCCTACTTTTCCTCCACTTGAAAAAGTGCAGAAGGGGAAGGATGTAGCTTTTTCCTTAGCAGACAAAAATTGAAATGGAGAACTTTTACAGAGGTCAAGACGACTGCACAAGCTCCATGAAATGAACTCAGCAACCACCATTGTCTGATTCACTTTAGTTTATTTCTCCTGTGTCTGAGCTTGTCCCTTAAGATGACAGCCTTGATGACAACATCTTGAGAGCCACTCCAAAGTAATTTAAAGCAAGATATAATTACTGTGGGGCTGAAAGCTCCCAGTTTACAAAGCAATAGCAGCTGTATGAGTTCTGGCTCATCTAACAAGGATGATAGCTCTGCAAGCTCCTCCAGCCTCYTTTGCAAGCTCACCCACTGGATCACAACACAATTCACTTGGGCTCTGCARGATCCCCAGCTGTGTCTGAGGAACTGCAGCATTTCTGCAAGGACAAGGAGCTGGCAGCCAGTGCTACCRAAACAAGCAGTGCAAGGCACAGGATGGGCCCTGGCAGGGCGTGCAGGGAGCAGTGAGAAGGCACAGCACAGACCAAGGAAAACCTGCTGTCAGAACAATCAGCTCTAACRGGGAGCTTGCTCAGTCCCCCACTTTGCTGAGGGGATTGTCAGGTTCCAGAGAGCTTTGCCAGACATTCCTAATGGTTCAGGCCAACGTCCAGATCCAAAAATCCTTCTTCATGTGCATCACCAACACTGCCAACTACACCGTGTGTTTAATAGCAGCACTTTGGATGCAGCTCAGTATGTGCCACACAGTCCATTAGAAAACAACAACCTTTAGCCACCACATCCTTAATTAGGCTTCAGTTCCCTGCTGGAGTTTGGAGTTCTTCTCTGGATTCTTTCCTTTGTGGTAATGGGAGAAGCATGAATTACTGTAGATGCGCTTTGAAGTGATGCTGATAAATAATGATTACTTTTGTGGCCCTTACCTAATTAACTTTGAAAATTATTTTGTTATTGCTTGATCTATTCTCTCCCTCAAAACTCTTATCCAATATATACTTAACAAACCTTCCTCCATGCATGTACATTACTCAAATAAGTTTTAACAAGTACTCAATATTGTTAAGAGGTGACTATTGATTAATAAGCAAACAGATAGCTTTTCTCCCGAAGTTAGATCCAGAATTACATAACTTTGGAAGASAAGCAGATTTAATGATCATGTAAATTATTAGAACAGGAAAACTAATCACCACAAAAGTCAACTAAATTGTTAAACATTTGAAAAAACTCAACATRAAGTCTTGTTCCCATGTCCTGTTCCTGTACTCTGACTAAGCTGATTTTCATGTTTTGCTGATGTTTATCTGTGGTGTCTCTGATCTGTGAAGCAGAGCAGCTCCAAGCTCAGGAAGCCAAAGATGCTGCACTTGCTAAATCTGATTCCCTGCACAGTCACTGGCCAAAACAATGGGGGTCCAACCACTGCCTCCCCTCCAGCAGGAACAAAGCCATCCTCGTTGGGTTTGTCTTACATGAAAAGGAAACTCAAACTCTACAGTCAGGCCCAGCACTTGAGAAATCCCACTCTGCAAACACAGTTACATGTCTCTGATCTTAAAGTACTGTAAGATATAAACAGTCAGATTTTTTTTTTAAATCTATTTGGTTATTTTGATACACAGAAATGCTGCTCAAGGCAGGTGCCTCACAACCACAGAGCYCAGTGTGGTCTGGGCTGTGTCTGCATGGATGGAAGGGATTGTGTAAAATTATCTTATGCAGAAAAATGCCTGTGCCTGTGACACTGTTCCCCTTCACTGACAAAACAACACAGTTCCCACCTGTGCCCTGTGATTCAAAGGAGAAAATCCCTATTATGCTGGTGAGCCTTCACACTGATGGGGAAAATGTCAGGGTAAAATAACAGCGAAGCTCTTTGATGCTCTTCAATGAGCTATAATTACCACATTGTCTAGAAAAGTAGATCAATTAACAGAGATACATGCATGGGGGATTATTGTGGTAAAGAACACTCTCCTTCTAATGACTTTCTTACTGATTTTTTTTTTACTCAGAGGGGATTTTAAACATATTAAATGCTGGGTAAAGACAGCACTCCAGGTAAGGTTCAACTGCATTACTGAATTTTGAAAGAAAAATTTATATTACTGAAGCATTTAGAAACAATTCAAGCAGAGATAATAAATGCTTCATGACTGTCAATAAATGGTTGGTCAGTGGGTATGACAGTTAATAATCTAAGAGGTCCACAGGTCTGCTAATGTAATGGGATTGTACCATGTATAAAATATGGATACTTCTGTTACCAATATGCTTTTAACATCTCTTCATTTTTATTTAACATTTTCCAATTATTTATAAAGATGGACAGAATATTAATTAAAAATTTAAAAAAAAAGGAAAAAAAAAAGAAAGAACTATTGGATCCTGTTGGATCTACTGTAAAGGTACAATATTTTTGAACTCCTGCCATTCACTTCTAGCCACAGCAGACAAAGTCTAGAGGCCAGTCACAGCAGTGAGGTACTGGTCTGCTGTGTCAGAAGAAGGTAAGCTGGAGCAGACACTGGTTATTAATTCTCTGATGAACTTTTCAGTTTGCCTTTGCCTGTTTACATCTGTGGTCCCTCAAGGGTAGTCCAAGACATACCTGTCTCTGCAGCATTATGGCCCTCTCTGCCAGCCACTTTCTCYTCCCTGCACATTCCATCTTCCTTCCTTGCAAGCAAAGTCCCAGGCACCCTCCACAGTTGCAAGGATGGATTCCCAATCAATCCCCACCAAAGCCATACATCTAGGGCCACCACATTCCTTCATGGCTGGGAAACACCATTCCATGGCCATTGTCAGCCTTTATTTAGCTATAAAAGTGATTCACTCTCTCYGCTATGCTGCTGACCTTTTCAGAATTACACCCACAGCTCACCCTGAAGCCAATAAACTCTTGATGCAAAGAGAAATAAACCTGCCTTAGCCCATTGCAGGCCTTTCTAATTATTTCTGAAATGTCTTTGCTCTTACAGCAGATTTGGTGGGGTCACTGTGCAGTGCAGAAGTGCATTGCAGAAGCTTCTCCCCACATCTGTGAGAGCTACAGACTGTTCTGGAACAGGCTGACCACGTTTATTGGTCATTGGTTGACTGGAATAAACCTGAGTTTATTCCTGAGGTCAGGTAAATGCAGGTGCCTTCTTTCCACATATGTTCAAAATTCCTTCTTCCCCACTGCTGGGAAATACAGACACAGCAAACACAGACCCAAGATCTCCCAGCTTTGTTACACCTGAGCTACCTCAGGTCTCCAGCACTGGGTCAGAACCCAACCAATGGAGTCAGCAGGGACCAGGGGCAGGAGGCCAAGGACAAGGCAAATTTCATCCTGAACTCTGCTGATGTCCCTGCCCAGCTCTTTCCCTGGACACRATGGGGAGCAGGGACGTTTGCTCAGGTGTGGGTGTTGCAGGTCACCACCTTACCCAAGCGAATGTCACTCTTGTTCATCATCAATGGAAGAGAAATGAGACTCCCCACTGCAATTTCAGCCTGCTTAGAAAGGTTGTGTTGACTTCTGAGGTTTAACTGCTGTATAAAATGCTGCYATTTCATGAGCTCTACACCAGGCAACGGTTTTGTAAATGTGTTATACATGCAGAGCCCTGTAAACACTGAACCAAAGATTTTTAACAGGTTTTTTTGTTGTTGCTGGTTTTGGTTGGTTTTTGGTGGTTTTTTTTTTTTGCAACAACACCACTTGCAATAAAAGCTAATTCATAAAAGCAAATATAATGTTAGGAAGATTCAATTTTTAACAGAACATACTGATTAACAAAAGTCAGTCAAAAAATCGTGCAGTTACTAACCCTTTTTTCTTTAGTTTCCGACCAAGACAGGTGTTTATTCCTCCCCTCTAGTCACAGATGTAGCTGCATAACCTGCCTGGGGTGACTCCAGATTTACCCAGTAAACACAGGGACAGAGCTGCAAGACTGGGACAGAAGTAAATTTGGTTTAGATCCTATCTCAATGACCAACTATGACAATTTTAAAACACATMATCTGTTTTTTGACTCTATCAGGTCACAGGCAGGACCTGACAGTTTCCAAACTTTTCTGACAAATTGAGGCACGCTACCTATCTTCCTTTTTAAAGACTCAGTATTATTAYGTTGGAATGAAGAATTGTATAAGTGACTGACCATAAGTCAAGAAATGCAATAATTTCATGTTCTAGTGCATGATTCTCCTTATGTGTTACTCAAGAAATATATTTCCTGGTGTTATCTGCTGTGTACAGGAAAGCCAGAAATGAAAGTTGAGACCAAGAGAAAAAACATAAATACAGACATGCCTCCAGTGCCTGTCCTGCTTAGGGGCAGGAGACAGGGCTGAGTCCTACAGCAATCCAGGCTTCAATTACCCTCCTCTGCATGGGTGTCAGAGGCAGTTTTCTACCCACAGAAGAAAAGTCTCCCTCTGAGGTGAGGGGCTCTCCTTCTCCTGGGTTATTGTTGAGAAGACCTGGGCAGACATTCACGGCTTCTGACTCCATCTCCCTGTTGTGGAGGAAATCTCCATTCCCAGTCTGATGTCCTCAGTTCCTCCTCAAGGACTTGATTTCCCTTAGGATCCCACCTGGGATTCCACTCCATCTGTCTTGAGATCCAAAAAGCCTGAGTGGCATTCCCAGTGGCGTTKGTCATCCTGGTGTAGGTGGCCACTGCAGGACTCAGTCACCCTGGAGAGGGAAAGGCTCAAAGCAGCACTGGGGGAAGGGAACAGATCTGGGCCAGGACTCAGCCTGGGAAGCTTTAAGCACCCAATGTGAAATAAGCATCTTGTCACTTTAGGCTCTCTTATCAGCCCATACCATCCATTTGGCTTGGTTTTGGCTCCAAGGRCACCCTTCACACTCTGGAAAAGACCACAAAGAAAACATAGATGGACTCCCAGATAGCTCTGTAATGCTTCAGCTGGGGTGATTTAGGCTTAAGACACACACAGGAGCTTATGAACACCTGTCCAAGTTCAGGTCCTGACCCATGAGAACTTTATCCTTATCCACCCCATGCTTTTTAAACAAGAGCTGAATGTGGCCCAGGCAAGGACCCCTGAAAGGTAATGCAGGCAGCTGGAAATCAATTCACCAAAGCTTTATTACTGAAAAGCTCTGTTAATGGCCTGAGCTCAGGATTATGGGTGCATCATTCTTGCCAGTCAGAGACTGTCTGCTCAACACAGTCAAAACTGAAGATAAAGCAGATCTGGGAAAATTATTACTTTTTTWTATATATACTTATTGGTTTTTCAGCCTTTCTGTCTCTACCCATTAGGAAGTGAGTAAGAGCCAGATCCATGTGCATAGCTTCTAATGAAACTCCAGGAGCGACAAGAGACAGCAAGATAATTAAATTCTATGGCCTGCTTGAACTAGAACCTGTTCCTCAGCTTGTTAATTTGGCCAATACCCAAACTTGTGTTAGTTTAGGTGCATTAAATTAAATGTTGGTAAAAGCCTGGCTGGGAGTGCGTGCCTGGCTCGTGCTGTCAGCCATCCCTGGCAATGCCCAGCAGGGCCAGCCCTGGGTGAGACACCAAAAACTCCRGCACAGACTGGTTCCCTACACAGCYTCATTCACCCTGTGCWGCCCACACTGAGGCTTTCCTCAGTCAAGGCAGAGTGCAGGCAACACCTGCAGTTGTATGCCCTCAACCCTCTTGGAAAGGACTAACTTGACAGYCACAAGAAACCAAAGGGTTAATAACCACAGGGAAACCAGCCTGTAGGACACAACAGAGCTGCACTTCATGGAGAAACCTGCTTACAAATAAACCAACATAAAATAKAAAATTAAATTTAGAGGGAAAAAAGCGAACATTCCTTAAAGCTTTAAGTTCTTTTCTGAATTATCTACTGAATTTCCTATATACAGGCAAATCCTTGGGCTGCCTGTGATATTATGCCACATTAGTGGGCTSTCAGGGTCTACTGATGAACATCCATCAATTCTGCCATCCCCATGTTACAGCACTGTGGAATTAGAGTAAAATGAGGCTGGAGGGGGCACACAGATGGCAGTCCCAGGCTGGAATCTGTTCTGCTTAGACAGCAATCAAATGCTTCACCTCCTGGAAGAGACATTTCCTTGCCCCCCACATTCTTTTTGCTTATTTAGCTAGATTCACTGCTAAAAAACATTCTTCTAATTTCCAAATTAAGTCTTCTTTTTGAGGTATTTCCTCATTGCTTCATGTTGCATTTCATTGTCCTCATTGCATCATGTCCCACATGGAATGAACATGGAGAACAGATGATTTTGCAGCAATCTGTTGTATATTGACCCCTGTTTCTTGACACCTGTCAGTCTTCCCCAGACTGAGCAACCCCAGTCCTGTCCACCTTCCAATGCCTGTCACTAGCACAATGCCTCTATCTGACACATGGCTCTTTCCYGGGCTTTCCCCAGCTTTCCCCAAATTCTGTTCCCACGTGGTGCTCACAAAACCTCAGACTGAGGTCTTACTCAGGGATGATATTGTCCTCCTGTGTCTGCTTTTATTGTAGCATGATTTTGGTTACTCAGTCAAGGCCAGCTTCTCACCCACTGCAATTTCCAGAACTTCTCCTGCAGATCTGTTTTCTCCCACTTTTATTTGTATAATTGAGACTCTCTGACTAAGGGCTATGTCTGAAACATTTTCTACACTGCAATTTCTCTGTTTTCTTAAATTCTCAGATAACTTTTGAATTGAATGACTCCCACCCATGACCAGGTTTAACCAGACCCCRTTTGGTGGTACCTGCAAACTGCCTAAGTAGGTTTCCTATTCCATCCTCTAGGGTTTCAGTGAAAATAATAATAGGCCAGACAGGCAAGTGCAGACTTCCATTCATAATAAACCATTTTTGTAGGTTTCTCCAGGCTGTTATGCAGACGTATTCAAGCAGTTTTCCTCAAATCCATTATCTCTAGGTCTTGCATTTTTATACCAGTACCTTGAGAGAGGTGCCATGCCATATTTTAAAAATCAAAACTTTTCTTTCCCTCCAGGTTCATCTARGGCTCTCTGTTAAACCCTACCCTGCCTAGATCCTACTTGAAACACTGCCTTTAGTTTCCTGTTTTGCCAGACTGATTTCCCAACACCATCTTTCCTTTCCTTCTGTTGTTTGTTTTTGATGTGGGCTGTTAAGTCTTTTGAGTGCATCTTTGGGTTGGTGTTACTGTCTCACCTAGTCAACAAGAAAGTCCTTATTCCTTTACTTAACACTTCCAAAAGAGGAATTATGCTCCCAATTAAGGTGCTTTGCACTAAAATCAAATTAAAATCCAGCACAAAAATGTGTTGATTGAGAGAACTTTTGTTCTTTTTTTATATTATAGGTGGGATAAAGGAGTATAAATACCTGTCCTATACATAAAACTAAGTCCTTGGCATTATTTTTTTTTTTTCACTYTGAGCTCATAGCTGAAATTTTGCCTGTGATTTGAACTCAACCATTCACCCTGGAAAACAACAAAGCTGTCTTGGATGGAAGACAGTTCTAGAGTAAAGAAACACATTTGTCCTCAGAGGTACCTGTCTAAATGCTGGCTATTTTAAACTTTTTTTGCAGCAAAGACCTTTAGTCAATACAGCTGATGGGGCCTGAGGAGTGACCCAGCCATGCAGACACCAGCTGCCCACTCCAGGTGAGCTGAATTCTCTCTGGGCTGCATCAGCCTCACTGACTGCACATCCAGGGACAGCAGCGGGGTCCTGAGGCACAATGGGCTCATTTCAGTCCATGTGGGCCTTTATCCAGTGTCATTTGGGATGATCCAGGGTATCTTTCCTTTGCTTTTCCCTGGGGTGTCTCACAGAGCAGTAAGCTACTGCATCATTTCTCTACATGCTGCCCTGCATAGGTAAAAGCTCTCCAGTCTTCCTTTAGTCTGAAGGACCTAAGGTGGGCCAGCTGAACCACAAAGAGAAAATCCTATTTCTGGCAGCCCTTCTCTAGCATTTATGTCACATTTCTACACTGACTCAGGAATAGAAATCCAGGCAGAGCTGAGGCAGAGATGAACATGGGATCTCTTCCCTGCTAGCACCTGTCCCTGTTAAAATGGCTGCAAGAAGGTTAGAGAAAAGCCCTGGGTTACAGCCAGGTCCCAAACTCCTTGCTCAGAAGTTTACCCAGCCTCTTCCTTCTCTGATGTATCCCTCAAGATATCATCCTGCTGTGTACCGGTCTTGCTCCCCTACACAGTGAGGACAACTGCACAGAGAAACCTTCTGTATGTGTCATGCATCAGAAAAAGCTATCAAATTCAATAGGAAGAAGTGTCTGAGAAATATGTCAATCATAGACACCCWTCTCTCCCATTTTAAGGCAAGCTGCACTCATTGAAGGCCACCAGCCTTGGGAGCATAAGGGCAACTGATGATGGAATTTGAGAAGTCCTGGGTTTCAGCCCCACTCTGCTGATCAGCTCACCTAAATGATTTGCCAGAACATCAAAAAGAATGGGAAGCCCATAAAAAAAAAAGCTTCCAGAAGTCCATGTGATGTTGGAGTTTATGACTAGGTCTCCTGCCAGGATGGCTCTTCACCAGTCACCTGGCCCTGCTCTGACCTTCTGCTTCTGAGACTTGACCTATCTTTTATGCCAAAAGCCAGGTTCTCTGCTTTTAATAGGAGAGCCAGCAATGGTATCTAAATACCCCTGATATCAGGAAGAAGGCATGTGCCCATTAATCCCATTATTTTGTGCGTTAGCTGTGTGAAAGAGTGATTGGCTTCAACAAACAAATAAAATGACCCACAGTCTCTGAGGACAGTGTGTGCTAAATAAGCTTCTCCAAATATTCAATTTTTTTTGAATGAAGACCCAGATTCATAAAGTAATGTCACTGGCTGAATCCCATTGAAATTCATGGGAGACCAGAGCAATGGTGCTTTGTGAATCTTGGCCAATGTGCCTGAACTCCAGTCCAGCAGCCARGGACTAGAGGCAATGGCAAACTTCCCACAAAGAACAGTGGAACGGGCTTCAAGAGACTGTCACTGTTAATATCTAATGYTAAGGTAACTCCTCAGCTGAATTAAATTGTTCCAGGCTTGTAGAAATCAGTGGAACTTGTACATCTGGAATTTTATTAGCAGGGTCTCATCCTATTTCTCTCATTGTTTTGTGAGTTGCTTGTCATGTTCTTTTAACAGGAGTCTGCTGGCAGAGACCACAGCAAGGGTCTGTTGGACTATTCCTGGGGAGAGTGAGATAGGTGGAGTAATCTTTGTGCATTTTCCTCATCACAACACATTCCCATGAAAATGGAAATGCCACTAGGTGATCTTTAAGGTCCCTTCCAACAGAAGCAGGAGGACAGAGAGACAGAGAGGCCTGAAATACCCTCATGTTTGCTGAAGTCTCCAAGACATTAGACATTATTCCCACATACATTTTGTAAAAGTGGATCAGTAAGTAAGAAGCTAAAAATTCAGCTAAAACATGGTGYCAAGTTGTAGCATGCCTCCCCATCAGTCTCCCTGCAGAAGATTAGGTAATCAGCTTTTAAATATTTTATTTGCTGTGAATTTCAAGCATTTCCTCAGCATGCTGAAATGTGCCAAGAATTGTGGCTTTTGATATTTAAGCCAAAACCCAATAATCTGTTGACCTGTCAAATATGATATTCCTAGTGTTTAATAATAATTTTTTAAATCCTGTAAAAGTCAGTTCAGAAAATATTCCTGTTAAACAGACACTGGTGACTGCTTTAAATCCTTCACTTAATGCCTGTGTGGAAGAGAGTAAGAGATAAGACCAAAGCCAACATATCCTTTGAGCACTGTGATCAAAGTACATAAAAGATACTTCAGTAGAAGAATTTTGCTGTCAAAATGCAGCTTCTACCCCAAAGCTCTCACAGTGCACACTGGAGAAACTACTGAAGCACTTGCTTCTTTCACACAGCAGCCTCCTGTGAAGAAGCACACCCCAAAACCCACGAACGCTGGCAGAAGTCTGACCAGCTGATASCAGGGGGCTGTGGATCAGATTGCTTATGGCCTGATGTGACCCTTCACTTAAATTTTTTATAAAGGAGCAATGTGTCACTAGTCCCATCAATAAGAACAGATCCATCCTAGCATAGTGATGTGCCCACACTCACTTTGGAGCAGGCAGATTGTGTCACCAATCAATGGTGTGGAGCTGTACCAGCACTCCCAGGGATTGACTGCAGTGTCAGACCTGAGTTGCAGGACAGATGAACTTCAAAAACTTCTAAATTGCTGTTCCCATCACTGAGTGTATCTGTGTGTATATGACCAATGTTATGGTGACAAATCTTCTCATCTCCCCAACTAAACTGGGGTTTTGGGTTTTTTGGTTGGTTTTTTTTTTTGTTTTTGGTTGGGTTTTTTTGTTGTTTTTGTTTGTTTGTTTGTTTGTTTTTTGATTTTTTTTTAAGATCTAAACACTGGAGCTGAACTTGGGATTAAAGAAATTGAATCTTTTAAAAGCTTACACTGATAGGCAGCAGAATAAGAATTTCAGTTTGCTGGGCCCTTTAGAAAGAATGATAGGCCTTAGGCAACAGTCCCCATCATTGCTGAAGTCATGAACACAAGCATATGATCTTACTGAAGAGGTAATCAGGATAGCAAAATGATAATATACAATATGAGCTTGATTAATAGAGGGATGTTGGCCAAATTTTGTATTTCAAACTCAGTTAACAAACAAATTTAAATGACCTATCTGGAAGCAGATGGCATCTTAAATTATKTCCACTTTGATTAATCAAGGTGGCAATTAGTAAAACTGGTGTCTTGTTGAATTAGCAGAGATTTAGAATGAGTTACATTTGTGCTGGGAAACTGCTTGTGATTTGGGTGTTTTGAATAAATAGGAAAATAAGAAGTTCCTGAGGGATCCAGCAAGGGCTAAAATTTAATGCCTATGTACTAAAAAAGCAAATCAAGTCCTAAACCAAGAATCAGTGTGCTATTGTCTTCTGCCAAATGCAGTAAAGCTTAGACAGAAAAACATCCAAAACTGTCCAGATTTAGAAATGTGGTTACTTCTGAGATCTGTAATGCCCACATGTGTGCCCAGAACAGCCTGAATTGAGGAAGGAAGGCAAGTCAAGAAAGATGTTTGAAATTTGTTCTTCTTTTGTTTGATTTCCTTATCTTCATGGTGTGCTGTTCAGCTCTGGCTGGACACAGTTTCTCTCCAGGCTGGTTCAGGCTCTCTGTGCAGGTGGTKTGTGACATCTCAGCTCCCCAGAGAGGAGCCTGGCCCTTGGCTCAGACAGACAACCACGTCGTTGTGCAATGAGCAACCTGGCTCAGAGCGCAGGGTCGATGGACACAAAGCACCTTCCCCTAAAACAAGGGCTCTAAAGCAGGAGCATTTGCTTTCCTTGAGCACATCAGAGCTGTTGATATCAAGATGGAAAACAAARAGATAATATAAGGAAACAGTAAGACTAATGCTCCTTATAATGGCTAGCTGAGGGGAGAATAAGGTTGTTTATCTCTGAGAGCAATACGTGAAAAAGAAAACACCCCTGTGAACAGTGCACCAAAGCTGCTTCAGAGCAGCACCCCACAAACAGCAACCCCCAGCTGCTTACCCTGACAGTAGGTGGAAATCCAAAGTTTTAAGCTTCTTGCCTTTTCTCATGCTGTTTGAAGTCCCTGAGAGGGAAGAACAGGGCAAAATTAATTGGGAAATGCTGATCATTCTTGGTTTTGGCTAGGGGTACTCCTTCACACCCTGTTTTGTTTTTCTGGTTCTTTCAGGTCCCAGACTCTGTTCAACATCTCTTCAAGGGATTCAAGCAGAGTCCAGCCCTCAATCACTACAACATTTTTGACACCTTTTACATCTGCCCGGCCCACTGGTAAAGTGAGACTTCTGAAGCACTCTGACAAGTTTCAGTGCAGAGTACCATGCCCTCCAGCTCCCATCCTCATCCAGCCCTTTCTGTGGCACTGGCTGAGCCTCCTGGCTTCTCTGTTTCGGCACTGAGCTCAAAGTTACCTCACCCTCTCTTAACTCTAGCAGGAGGTTGTAAAGCTGCTCTGAAATAAGATGTGGCCCATAAGAATGGATGAAAAATACAATAATTCCTTGTTATTCAAGGGAATAAAACCAACAATGTTGTGGGGTTTGGAAGTCTTCTTCTATCTGCCAGTCACAGAGCAAAGTCCCTCAGTGACCAAGGAGGTATTAATTAATGTTTTTAGCTCAGCAGGGGCCACTTAGCAGTTCCTCTCTGTGCTCTGGTTGCTCCTCCAGTTTGTGCTTTTGATAGTCTCTCAGGGTTTTCATTAGTAGAAGTTCAGAGATGCTGCTGCCATTAGACATCTGCTTTCTCCAGACAGTTTCTGAGGCTCCACCAGCTACATCTGTATGAGTCTACAAAAGGACCAGGACTCGTTAACTGCCCCTCATGTGAAGGGCGCATTGACTGTCTCAAACACCATCAAAGCCACAGAAGGAACTTGCCATAAGATCAGCCACCACAGCAGGAACTGGAGATAAGCGCAGAAGGGAAGAATTTCTGACAGTGAGGCACAAATTTCAGGCCTGGGGAAGCCAAGATCTGGTGAGTGCTTCCTGGCTAACGCATCCAGATGGAAATTCCCACTGTGGCAAAGTGTGGGAAAGGAAGCCACTSCTCCTACACATATCACCCCAAGTTACGGAAACAGCTTCTACAACCATCCCAGCAACACCCATAACTTGAACTGTATAAAGGTGGCAGCCTCAGAAGAATGACTCTGGGACCCCCACCACTAGGAAGAACCGGGTGAAGAAGGACCAATGGGATACTGCTGGATCCATGGATGGTGACAACATTCTGCTTGATCTCTCTTCTCTTCTCTTCTCTTCTCTTCTCTTCTCTTCTCTTCTCTTCTCTTCTCTTCTCTTCTCTTCTCTTCTCTTCTCTTCTCTTCTCTTCTCT
>JACDOX010000049.1:2370364-2404116 GCA_014549065.1 Cardinalis cardinalis
TTTTTTTTTTTTTTTTGTTAGTTAGGCCTATTTCCCAATACACCAATTTAATCTGCTGATTTCCAGCTCTACAGTTGTTTACAAAACAGGGTCTCAGCACTGTCCTTGACTGGCATCCATAGACCTCTATTTGRATATAGATGATCTGTCTTTAGCTCTTGCTGACATCTGAACAATCTCTGGTATCAATCTGAATCAGTCTTTAATTACYTGGGGTGATGTAAAGTCTAGACCTCTACAGAAGCATTCAGTTCTATCTTTCGCCATGGTCTAGGAAACCATCTGAACCCTGTGGTATCATTTTCTATCTGAAAATTTGGAATATATACAGAAATCCTGCCTGATGTAGGAATTATGTTAGGGAGCAGAAAAGAGACAGCAAGAGCACACTGAAATCTCTTCAGAAGTATCTGTTCCCATCAGGAGCAGACGGTTTACAATCTGGCTGTAGTCTTGAGGATCAACTTGAATCAGACTTGTTGATACCTAATTTAAGACACCATGGTGCTATCCCTGAAAAAATCCACTGGCAAAACCTGTTTGACCCAGTGAGCTTTGGATTCCTCCCTGTTTCTTGCTGTTCTGAGATGATCATCATAGGGAACAATTTGCATACTTTAATAATGAGTGGAGACTCTTAGATCCAGATAATAGCTCAAACTCAAGCTGAGGCCAGGGATTGGCTTTTACATGTTTTTTTTGTTGTTGTTTAATTAATCTCACAGGAACTTGCCTTTCCCAAGAATCCTCAGATCCAAGGTTAGTGAGTTGATCTGGATCTTCTGAGACAAGAAAAAAGCATGTTTTGGGTTTGTAAGCTGCTCTTAAGCTGCCCCAAGAAGTTAGCCACCAAGTGACCCCAACCACAAGGCATTGAGATCTCCATCTCCAGCATGGCTGGTCTCTCCTGCCAGCTGATCAATAAATMCATGACCTGTATTAAAAGGATGGAGGGAGCTACAGTCAGGCCCAGGATGGCTGAAACTCCTGCCTGTCTTAAGGCACAGAGCTGGGGAGTCAAAGGGTGCACYGGGTTCAAGTTGATATCATGGGGTCATACTCTTCCATCATCAATATTGCTTCACTATTGAAACATTTCACCAATGTTAAAGAGAAATATTATGTTTCCTATGAAAAAAACTTCTCACTATGGTTGAGAGGCTTTTTTACGCATTTTAGTAATTTTTAAATTCAGTAATTCTTCAAGAAAAGAATAAAAATTCAGGGAAGGGGTTCACCATTCTTATTTTAGGATWCATAATTTTTAGCATATAATTTTCTTTTATGTTCTGTCACTGCAYATTTTTCTGAAATATTTCTATTTTAAATAGCCAAATTATTTCACAGATGTTATAATTAGGGTGTCTCTGTTAAGAAATCAACTTTCTTTACTTTTCATGTATGCAGTGAGAAACAAGTAGATAACGATAGCAAAGGTTATTGAAGAGGGAAGTGCCAAGGCACATCAGTATTACTGTTTAATTCTACTCATGCACTGGTAAGAGACTGAACACCTCAGATTACTAAAATTTCCCTGAGTCTCAAAAAAAAGGCTTCTATCTGCTTATTTTCTTCCCTWATAAGGATGGACTCTTGCTCTAAAAGCTTTCTCAATATATTATGTTAGGTACTAGTTCTCAATTTTTGTTCTGCTTGCAAATTGGTGTGTAACTGGTATAGCTGCCTTTGAAACATTATGTTTAGATGGGGTCACTGGTGTTCAAGAGAAAGCAGTCCATGCTAAAGTGAGTCACAGACCAAAGGCATGGARAAGAGAATGGAGGCTCATCTAAGAGAGTACTGGGTAAAAATCTGGACATTTTTGCTAAATTAGGGGTTTTGAATTAATCAGGAAAGTAAATAGTATTTAGCAAGATGAAGTGTTCAAGCCGCAAACCAAGACTGATAAAACCTAGAGGGAATAATAGCATATAGACAAAGGTTACTGAATATCAGGTACTTCCATAACTAACATTAATTTTGGACTTGTGAGAGWGAAATATTTAAAATATTTTCAGACTGGGCTTGATATCTTCAAGTAAGTTGCTATATAAAATGACAGCACTGGAACTGGCCTTTGGTAACTCTCCAATCCATAAATATAATCCTTATTCTGAGAATGTCTGAATGAGATGGACAAGGAGATGTATGAAAGAGGCAGACATAAGGAGAATCCGTCAATAAATATGCTCGATTTGCAAGTGAAATGATSCTCACACACATGCACCAAATGCCAGCCTTTCAGATGTAATTGAAGATATGAAAGTCAAATTGTGACCTTTCTGCCTAGTTCCCCTTCACCAGGAATAAAGATATTTGTGATCAGAATTTAGCTGTTTTGAAGGGTATTTTTGGTAGTAATGCATGAGGCTGAATATCATTGCTTCCTTTATTGAGAGACAAGTTCACTCTGTGAAACTCAGACTCAAAATGTGGCAGACAAGAAATGTGCCTGAATCACACAGAAAAAAAGAGCTCTAATGACTCACAAAATACTATATTAACCCAGATCCCTGGGTTCTTCTTTATTTCTACAGCCATTTATTGTGTGATTTGTGTTCAAATCCACTACAAGGTAGCTCAGAAAAGCAATATGGGTCAAATCAGAGGCTCAGATGAATTTTCACTCTGTGACTGATTCAAGGCTGAGGCATCTAGCAAAGAGCACGGGATGGAAAACAGTCTGGTTTACTTTGCCCTGTGATGTGAATTCACTGCCAAACACTCTGACATATCCTTGCTACAGAAATGCCTATGATGATSCCCCCATATGTTACCTACACAGCAGCTTTAGTAATGACAAAAGTTGTCCTAGATGACCTAATACATATTTTTCAAATGCAGACTCTATGAATCTAAGTTGAAGCTACTACTCAGAGACAGAGAATAAAATTYACTGAAATAGAAGGAGGGCAGAATGGGTCACAAGAAGTAAATTAAAAGAATGATCTCAGTGCTGCCTATAAAGTGTTCTAGTAATAAATTAATCAACTGCATGATAAAAATCTCTAGGGAATTCTGTTAACATAAACTAGGCAAAATCTGACTTTGAATGTCTTTTGTAGAGCAGTTTCCCAGGTTAGTATGTAGGTCAAATGACACACTGAAGCTCAGCGTTCACAAGAATGGCAAAATGAATCATACAGTAACTCCAGGCTCTTTCAGTCAATAATCCATTAATGTGGAGAAGCTGTGTTTGATTCACAGCTACAGACATCTGGGGGCATGATTCTGCTGCCACTGGAAGCATGGCACATAACTCACAGAAAGTTAAAGGAAAATACAACAGTTGATGCCTCTGTGAGATAATGTCTGCAAGGAAGGTGCAAAGCTGTAGTTCTTCCTGAAATTGTCAATCACAGACAAAAAAAAAAAAAAAAAGAAAAAAAAGTTTCTGGCACTTCCTAAAGACAGAAATCTTAGAGCCATCAAATATCCAGCCTCTCAGTATGGTTTGACAATAACTTCACTCCCAGAACAAAACATGGACCATKTCTCAAAATCAATAAACCTCGGGGTTTAGGTGAGATGTAGGTAAAGATGGACAGGTTGATTATTGTCAACAGGAGGATTAAATAAATTGTACCAACTCATCTCACCTATTTCAACTAAAGAAAAAAAAATCACCAAAGAAAACAACAGTCAAATAAACCCAACAATAAAAATAACCTAAACTAAAGGCTTATTCTCGTGATGAATACTATGGAATTATGTCACCCATTATTGTTTTTTACTTCTAAGGGAACTGTAGGAAATTTTTATTTTCAAGTTTTAGAGGGATAGTGTAGGGTAGATACTTAATGACTTTTATAGTTGTGGGAAACAGGCATTGGAATTTAAGTAGCTAAACTGTTCTATATTCGTCCTATCTCAATCCCATATTCAGGGGAATCTGTTTTTCAGTGTGGTCCAAATTTGTATGTCTAGGGACACAGTCAAGAAAATGACCTTCAGAAAGTTTGGGGGTTTATGAAAGTCTTCAGTCAAATTCCTTACATACTTTCCAATTCATTCTCAGTGAGAATCACAGAAAATAGGATGGCAAAGGTCTTTAAAGGGGCATCTTGTGTACACTCACACAGCAAAATCCACTCTTATCCAAACTTCTTCCAATTACAGCATTCAAGAGTAAAATATATAATTTAGATGTGTCAGCTGCTCATGCTAGGCTACTTTACCTTTCCAAAGCAATCATTCTAAGGTCCTCACCTTCAGCTGAACTTTAAAATATAAAATCAACACATWTACTGAATTTAAAATGCCTTACTGAAATGTTTTTAGATGTTGAATTCTCCCCATTTAGAACAGAGGACATGAACTTCATGTAGGTTTAGACAGACTGTAAAAACTCTGAACAGCAAACATGGAAAGGAGCTGTGAGAAACCAAAGCAGCATTATTGACACTACTCAGAACTTAAGCAGAGTAGGGAACCATCCATCAAGGTTTTGTACATGAATCCTTTTATCACTATCTTTACTTTCTCACTAAAGAGAGACAGATATTTATGGAAGAATTCTCATTTAGACCCTGCAGAAGAGACAAGAAACTATCCAGGCAACAAAGCAATGAGTTTGCTTTCATAGGATTTGCCACTAAATGGTATTTTCAACATGAAATAGGCACCAATTCACACAAAACAGAAAGCTTAAATATTTCTTCAAAGCCGAGCACATAAAAAAGTAATGAAGAAAAAACAAACAAACAAAAAACACTTTTAAAATAAATCTCCATCTTTCAAAGCAGATTTCCATGGCCTCCCTTGCCWGCATTGCTGTTTGGAGTGACATCAGTGACTGAATTTCCCTTCAAACAAGGTGGCTGTTGCTGGGTCACTCGCCCCCCACAGTAGTGCCCTATTTTCTGACTACAAAATCTGCTGCTRCTCACCTGTCCTAGGGCAGCCAAAAATCTACTGTTCAGCAGTCCTGCTCCCTGCTGTGTCTGCCCTACTTTGTCATATCAGGATATGCTGTTACCAATCTAATCTACCAGGATTMAGAGGAATAATAATGTCAGCACCTTTCATTTCTAACCACAATGCCAGTAGAATCTCTGGAATCTGACTGAGATTCCCTTAACAGCTCTTGGATCCTTCTTGAATCCTTACCATATCAAAGGTTTTCTTTCAGTACCAGGTCCTGATCCTTTGTTATTCAAAGGGATTCTTTTTTCTCTCTGCATTTCCAGATCCCTGAATGAAACTAAACTTCCTAGGCAAAATTAGATAACCAGTAGCCTTAAAATCAAGGGGCAATGAATACTATATTTGTCATCTAAAAATGAAAAAAATTATGGGTTTATGTTCTCAGGTCTTGATGTTTGCATGCACTATGACAACTGTTCAATGGGATAATGGCAATCCAAACTTTTTCCACTACTGAGTAATCAACACTTTTCTKGATAAGAAACTTCAGATCAATTGTGAGATAGCATTTCCCTTATTTCACAAGAGTATCCATAACTGGAAATGTCTATATCTGAGCAAGTCACGAAAAGTTTCCTTGTAGTGGGCAGACACCTAACCAGGGTGTTCAATGGAATTTAGGATGAGATTCAGTAAATKATTCTTATTGTTCATACAAACTATGAGTTATAGGAATAATCTTCATACAGGCTGAGAYGATCTCAAGAAGACCTCAGATGATTGTCACACTCTACTTGCCTTGACTATAACAAAATCCTCAATCAAATCTTCAAATCAGATCATAAATACCTAAAGATTTTGTCAGCCAAGTTTACCCTGGATATCTAAGAGTCTCCTTGTACCAAGCCATTAATTGCAGCTTATGGAGAAAGGCATCTCCAGAAGAGAATATGTTCAACTGTGTTAGACACCTGTCCTGACATCACAGCCCTCTAAAAGCATTGACCTTTCTCCATGCTTGTTCCAYGGGCCTAAATGAGCTGTGCACATTGGGGACCTGCCCAGCAATAGGGCTAAAGATGGGGCAGATGGGATATGAACTGATGTTCTGTGACTTTAACAGACAGAAACACCAAATGAGGTAAAAATAATGCTTTTAACAAACAATTGTGCACAGTGAATCAGCCAYAGTGTGGTTCCAACTCCAAGATATGCTGGTTCATCAATAGGGGTACCAGGTTTTTTCATTATCATTCCTCTTTTCTTTGTAATTCTGGTGGTCACCCTATTTTCAAATGATCAATGAACTGAGCAGTTTCTAGTGTCAATACTGTGATTCTATGTCTGCCTTCTTAACAGAATGAGAGAGGCATGGACAGCTAGAAAATCTGGAAATAGCCTTGCTTGGCTCWTCTCTTTGCAGAAAAAGACTTCACATCCCTCTCTCCTTCCCCAGTATACATGCAAGCCTCTCTTCAGGCTTCTTAACATTGYTGCCTGCTCTGGCAGTTCTGTCTGTCTGCCATTCTGCTCTGAATTTAAAACAGGAGACAGCCACGGCAAATCATAACAACTTCAGTCCTCTGAAAGGCAAGAGAATTAGTACCCAGCCAAGACTGCATTTCTAAGAGCTGTGTTTTCACAGGTCAAGAAGTAAAAAGATTATGCAATGGTATCCTGTTATTTTGTATGAAGGACGAAAACAGAAATGTCAGGCTTTGTTTTAGCTTTTATCATATTTAGTTCCAAAATTCATATTCTGTTATTGCTGCTTTTCTAACCYGAATGACAGTAAGTGTCTGCAATGTCTCACATCTAGTAGTTGCACAATACTTCCATCTAATTATTCTTAAAAGTTTGCACAAGAAACTTCATAGAAACACAGTAGGTTTTGGGTTGGAAGGGACCTTAAAAATCACCCAGTTCCAAACCCCTGCCATGGGCAGGGACACCTTCCMCTMAACCAGCTTGATGAAAGCCCCATCCAGCCTGGCCTTGAATGCTGCCAGGGATGTGGCAAAATTTCTGTTATGGAAACTGAGGATGTCAAACAACATGGAAGAAATAAGGGCCCTGCTTGGCATGGTGTTGAAAGGTGCTGGATGTGGTTTCCKGATTCTCTGTTCCAAGCTGGGATCAGAGCAGGCAGCTCTGCACACCCACGGAGACAGCCAGCMAGCAACACAGCGCTGTGGCAGCTTCTCCCTGCCACGACCTGACAGCACAGCAACAAGAGCACCAGCCAGCCTGGCACAGCAGCTTTTGGGGAGCTGGCATGCTGCTCTGGAGAGCAGACTGTGAGGGAGCATCTGTCCCTGAAAGTAGGCGAGAAGAAACGAGAATGAGGATAATGCAGACACGCTCTYGGACAGAACAGAATCCTACTGATGCAAGCACAGGCATGAACAAAGGGTCATTCTGCTCCATCCCCTGTAATCCAATCAGCTAATATCCCTTTTTAATTAGCTACAATCAAGTTAGCATAATGAGTGCCTTGTCTGTTTACAAGCTTCATCTGTCCTCTTCCATTCTTGCATCCAAATCTGCAGYGCAGTTGCGGCTGGGGTTTGATGATATTTGCTAAACAGCTTGACCGAGGGCTGCCCCAAACTTCCCATTAACCTCAGGGGCACTGAAATGCATCATTCTTAACTATTAGCAATTAATAGAGAATATCCTGCTGCATTCATTCCTAGTCATTGTTTTGCCCTCCAAAAACAATCCTTCCCCCCCGTTTTTGGTGGAATATTTTTGTATTGTCTGATCTAATGCATCAGGATTAAGAGAGCCTTGCACAGCCCTTGTACCTGTGCTCAAGTAGAAGTATGAAGGACATTCAAGGAGCATTGAGGGGACTGGCAAGAAGAGAAGCTGTCCTTGAAACCTAATGTGTCACCTATGTTTATTTGTACATAAAAGGCATTAAAACATACAAGACATTTACAAGACTTAAAAGAAATTTGTAGCAATAGTCTGGGACAAAGTCTGCTTTGTAAGAATTTGCTATGGTTTCTTACATTAATGCAACAAAATAATTCTTTCATTTCACAGCTCATGATTCTCTGTCAGATTATTGCATAGACTGCTTTTTTTTACTGCTCAGTGGCTTTTAATTGGTGTACATTGTAGGAAAGGAAATATCAATTCAAGAATGACTTAGAAATGCAAAATAACTAGGTTATTATCCTATTTTACAGTAAGCCTTCTTTTAATAGCCACTCATTTCTGCTGTTCAAGCAGACTCTGCGAAAAGGGATTTTGTCCTTCAGCCAGAATAAAAGACATCTTGATGCTAAAAATAAAAGAAATGGGAATCACTTTCCAGAGCTGGAATCCTCCCCTGCAAGAAGCCTCTGACAGCACTGAGGCTGGCAGGGGAACATTGTGATGGAACAAAGGCAACAACAGCCCTAAGACATCTCCCCTGCACAGCAGGAGAAAAAATTGATAAGGGTCTGTATTTCTTTGAAAACATCCACCAATGTCTACCCTCAGACTCACTGAAATGAGGCAAACCTTTCCATCAGCTCCACCAAGCTAAGCCAAAGATTTTACAATGGCTATCACACTCCAGCTACAGCAGTGCAAATGGGGCCAAAATAATATTCTTGAAAAGTGAAGTTAATTAAAACAACAAACTGCCAGAATTTGTCCTTTACTTTTCACTTTCCCTGTTCTCTCTTTTACTTTTTCCCCCTGTTTTCCTGAGCAGATTGTATCTGCTGCKGAAATAAATCAGAACTCCTGGCTTCAACAGCACAATATTGGTATGCAGTGTCTCAAGATCWGGCACATAAAAAATTTAACATTCCTGTTGTAAGAAATATTTACCTAAGGAGACTCTGCACCTGCCCAAAGAAAATTAATAAAATGAGAAAATCCTCCCTGTAAAGTATCTTTTCAAAGCTTTTTAAAATCCAGCTAAAAAAGCTGCTTTATGTCACTGCTCAGCCACCAAGTGCACAGCAGCTAATTAAAATGCATAGCTCCAGCTAGGAAGCTTATTCTGACTCCTGGCTATAACTGGCAGGCTTCAGCCTGCCTAGATGAAGGGAACAGGCAATGTCAGACAGCTTGATCTCCTCTGCTTTGCTCCTTCTCCTGCACTCATCAGGAGCCAGCCTGCGAAGGGGGTCTGAACCCTTCCCACATAGGGCACAGCCTCCTGATCCTTGGCACTTGGCCTTAACAAGCCAACCTAGTTCAGACCAGGGAAAACCATTTTAATCAGAAAAGAAAGCAAGAGGGGGATTCTTTACAAGGGTATGTAGTGACAGGACAAGGGGCAATGGCTTAAAATCCAAAGAGAACAGGTTTAGATTAGATGTTGGAAGAAATTCTTTCCTGTGAGTGTGGTGAGGCACTAGAACAGGTTGCCCAGGGAATCTGTGGATGCCCCATCCCTGGAAGCGTTCAAGGCCAGGCTGGATGAGGCTTTGATCAGTCTGGTCCAGTGGAAAGTGCTCCTTCTATGGCAGGGAGGTTGCAATTGGGTGATCTTTAAAGTCCCTTCCAATCCAAACCATTCTGGGAATCTATGATTGATGTTTGCAGTGGAAGGAACTGGGAAAGAACCTGACTGAGGAGCAGGTAAGCACCTGTCTGTGTTAGCTGGCACTTCAGCATGAATGGAGGAGGAGAAAACTTCCCCTATCAAACCACTGGCATGAAACTTTAAAAGATGAGCCTACTTCTAGCCAGGCACCTCTGCAATCCAGTATGGCTGCACCTGCAATGCACCCAGCTGCTGGGTCTAAAGTCAGCAGCTGAACAAGACTGCTGCCCAGCAAGGGCTCACTCCCATTTTGTGGTGGATGATGGGCAAAGAACATCACCAGCCTCAGAGGTCTCTTGTACAGGGACACATCACTTATAACACGTCTGATCTTTAATTTCTCTGTGATCTCCTCTGGGGTAAACAGGGTTGGAAACAGCCAGAAGCACAGAAGTGTCTCTCTCTGAGGCGTTCTTTACTTCTGCTGTGGCTGTGCTGCACGTGCAGGAATGCACACTCCTGCTGGTCCCCTGAAGTGCAGWTGAAAGCAGGGTCACTGCTGAGCTTCACAAGCACCCATTGCACAACAAGTGCTCAGCTGCCCTTGTAGAGTTTATTGAAAGAACCTCTGTAACACAATTACACACCAAGGACAATATATCCCTTCCTGTCTTTCAGGATTAATTGTAAAACAAAGGCAAGCTKCAACTCATAACTAATACAGAATTACTTACAAATATCTCACTGTCAGTCCTGAACTCTGCAATTACAAGGTGCTCATTAATATCTGGGAAGTTTCTACTTTTTCTCACAGTAGCATTAACTTACAGGCTATGGACTGCTTCATGCCTGCTYGAGGTGGGTATGTCCACTTGATTCTTAAATCAAACTGGACACCACTTGGTATTTTGGGGTTTTGTAAGGGATTTTGATGGTTCGTTGATTTTTTTTTTTTAATGCAGCTGTTGTAGAGATACCAGCTCAGATAAAATGTTGCCAAAATAAATCTAAAATCATGGGGTAGCTCAGACAGAAATACAGAAATACATCAAGACACTCTGAGTGACACTGAATGAAGGAAGACCGAAATGAGCTCAGAGAAAAGAATTATCTGCATCCACAAGAAAAACCAATCTACATTTTAGTGAGGTCTGTCTGCCTGGGTTCCTCTCYAAGGAACTCTGAAGTTCTCTAATCCCTTTTTAGGCAACTCTTCCATATGCTGGTATGCTGTTAGCACACAGCAGAGACACAGATTTCCATGATGCAATTTGCTTGTTTTTCCTTAGTCCTYCACTCTGTTTAACTTTGCCTATATGCTTCCCATGGAAATCTCAGCTTCGTTGACAGAATTATTAACAGTGGTGAGGGCTGATGGGGAATCTCAGGCAGAGTAAACACAAACACATCCTGGTATAGCACTGTGTTTGTTATTGCATGTGTCATGGTAAAACTTTATGAAAAGAAAAAGAAATGTTCCACTTCTTATAAAGCCASTCTCATGGGACACAAAGTATTCCATCAAGAAGTTCTAAGAGAATATGGTAAATGAGCTTTTTGAACTGATTTTTATTACCATTAATGTCCAGAAATGTATGTGACAAAATAGCAAGATTTACAGTCAAAGCACTAAGCAGTCAAGAAAACACCAAAAATGGAACAATCATGTAACTTTCCACTCCTTTTTATTAATTCTTTAAGGGTACTGTGAAAGTCTTTAATAACTTAATCCCAGATGAGTTTTCCCACTGTTTTTCCCTACCCTATTCATTGCACATAAGACCAGGTATGTATTCAAAACTCCACAACTCATTGCCCCTGTTCAATGGCAGCTCTACACCATTTTTGTCATGACTTTTTCAAACTCTGCACAGTTTGAATTCATTGCTGACATTTTTCTGAGCTCATCATGATTGTCCTTATGCACTTCAAGAGGGACCTGTTTTCATAAGACTTCAAAAATATTAATATCCCAATTTTAAATACAAGGAACTGGGGTTAAGGGAGATATTGTTAAATACACCATCAGTTTTGAGAGCCCAGTGTGTTATGTCCATGATTTGATCCTTCTGGAACATTTTGGTWGCACCTCTGTCCATAGTTACACAGACACTCATGGACAGTGTTTGCTGCAGAGGAGAGCAGTTTATTGGGAYCTTGGCCCAGGACAGCACATTTGAGGGGTCAAATCTCACAAACATATGGAGTTTCTTGTTGCCACTGATGGTGGGAATCTGTTGTGAATATCCTTGCAATGACATTCTCATCTGGATTGGGTAAGGCTCTTCTGCTCAGTTCCTATATTCCAGCTGGGCTGTGATTCTATGTGAACACCCCAGCAAAAATAGTTTATCACTACTTATATATCACAACCTTATATAAGACATTTCCAAAATAAATACAATAAAAGGACTAGCCCATATAATCAATTCTGCACTTGCAAGAATAATTTCTATTTACTATTTACAAGTACCTTATCTAAGCACAATTTGATCACTTCCAGGAATCTCCTGCCTTGTCATTCCACCCAGGATCATTGAATCATATCCAATTAGAACTAAAAAACTTGATTTTCATACATTTAACTCACCAGTAACTTCAGGTCCATAAATCTTGTGACCAGTTCCCACAGATTTCAGCTGAAGATCCCAGTGCTTGACCTTTCTTCTTCTGATCCCCAAGCCCCAGGTGTTACATACCTCATCAAAGAGGACCATTGGGGTCAAATTACAATCTGGAACTCTTAAATAAAAATATGATTCARGGCTTAGTGAGAATCAGCTTTGTGCAGGTGGCCCTCTGGTTAACCAGGCAATCTTGTTTAAAACAATTTAATTGTTTTACAACTTCCCCTAACACCCAGCCCTCCCAGGGGTGACAGAGTTTCTTCCCCCCTCTCTCTATACCGTGTTGGTAACAAAATGAGAGGGTTTGGGAACACTAACAATTGTCATTCTGCTTTTGAGTATTTGCAAACAAATAGCAGTGTCAAAGATCAGGAACCCAGGGGCCTCTGCTTTGGCACTGACTCAGTAGCGTGGGGAACAGGCTGGATGCAAATCACAACACAGCAGAAGAGGCAGAGGAAGGATGGAGTTTAACATAATTAGAACCTGTGGGAGAATTCATCTCCTCAGTCTCCAGGAGGCCACAGAAATTAAGATCTCAGATCTTTGACAGATCCAGGCAATTTTTCAGAGATGAAACACCCCAACAGGAGCTAAGAGCCACAGCTGGCACCTGCCTTTCAGAGCAGGAAAGCCTCTTTCTGTGATCTGCTTCTTAGAAAACTTCTCAGGGTGACACGTAACAAAGTACCCTCATTCCCTGGGCTTAATCTTCTTCACATTTGCAGCTGACAAGGGCAAAGCTCCTCACAAACTCACTCAGGAGAAAAGAATATTCAGCACTTGAATAGCTACTTACCTTTCCCTATGCATAATCAAGGTTGGATCACCACAAAGTGTTTGTTTAAGCACACAGAACCTTGGGCTCAGTTCCCTGCTTTTGCACAGAGACTTTRAGAAGTCTCATAGGCCCAAAACTTTCAAGTTAGTTAAGAATCTCATAATTTGAATGGCTGCTTTCCTCTGGATCCCATTTCACCCATGCATCTTTGAGGATCRAGGCTTTACCCACTCTGCTTCAGCTTCCCCTCTCAAAGATAAGGCAGTGTTCCCTGATCTGAAGGCAGGTTAGGGAAAATAAATGCACCATGACTGGTAGCATGCTTGGTAACCTAACAGGCAGCCAGGAGACTGAGGGAGTTCTGCATAYTATTTTTAACAAGCATTTTATTTTACATGTATTCATTACTGCCCAGGATGGCTGGGTAAATAAAAAAAAATAAATTAACAGTGATCAATTCCTGGAAAAACAAGGGGGTGGTGTAGYTATGGAAAGGTCTTACTGTCCTCCACAGTCTGTTCTTCCCAAGCTTACAGCAGGGATTTAGGGAATGTTTAACCACAGCTACCCTGTGGTGAAAAGACTTTAGTGTTGGTGGATGCTCTGCAGGCACATGGACCCCATGGGACACGTAAAAGAGGGAGGAATATGTCACTACAGACTCTCATGCATTGAGATGGAGTTTTCTAGACTGACTGGGATTTATGAGAATTCATTAGGACATTTATGGTTGGCATTAGCCAAATATACACACAGCTGTGTGCTCCTTTCCTTRTTCAGTTTGCCATGGGTGAAAAGGAAATTATTAGTTTTGAAGAGGCTGTCACAGGACAAAATGAACTTTTAGTCACCAAGTGAAGCCAGACTGTGGCTGAAAAGTGCAGCCCTTCAGAGACAGTGTCTGAGATGGAGGGATACTGTGATGGAGCACAGACCTCGTGGACCCTGGCTTGATGTCTTCAGGCTGCAAGACAGGGAGTGCAGGGTGAGCTGCCCTCTTAGAGATGTTTGCACTGCATCAAATTTTTTAAAAATGGAGGTTAATGTGGCATTTATCATTTTCCAGGTTAAATCCTTTCTCCTACAGGTCTAGGTTGTCCTCAGGTGTTCATGATAGGAGCTGTTGGGAGCTGTAGGAATGGACTGGTCCATGGCATGGGGTCCTGGCCCCTGGCATGGAGTCAGCTACTACTTTAATGAACAGCAATGGTCACTGTGCCTGCCAAAAGAAGAGAAGGCCAGCTCAGAGCACCATTAAACATAAAAAAAAGCACTAGACCTCAGGAAATGGGACCACAAGTACATAATACTTTATGGACAGATGCTGCTCAGCAGACAGCTCCCCTGACCAAAGGAGATTAATTTAATGCAAGTACATGACACTCCCCTTTTAAAGCATCACTCATATGAGCACAGGGCTCTTCTCTATTCTTTTGACTTTGTGCCAGAGGGAGAGGACAGCCAAGTTGCCCAGCTTTAAGAAAGACAGACCTTCAAACACACTATCACAGATTTCTGCACTAACATATTTTGTAGCAGGGCTGCTAAACCCTAAACCCATGGGCCAATTTGTGTTTTAATTCATACAGCAAATTGCCTTGTGACAAACTCAGTATTAACTCATTTATCATCCCTTTTCYCTGCTCAGCTCACCAGCCACAGCTTTATGTGCTGCCTAAATGCTGAACTATAGATAGCTTGAGAGGCAGAATCTGAAATGAAAAATGAATGCACCTTACAAACTTAGCACCTTGAGCAGGGATCTTGTCAAGCTTTACAAACTAAGCAGAATTGGGTTAGACCTGCACTGAAAGGAGAGCTATGAAGAGGAGGGGCAAGASAAAGCAGAAGGTGACATTGAGCTTTGCTTTCACCAGGACAGCAGGACCAAGGGTCCCTTGTGTATCCCTGGTGGAAAAGCCATCAGCTGGAGCATGGTAATGTTAGTAACTTTGGTTTGAAGGCATTAGAGGAGAGTCCTGCATTGATGCTTTTTATGATTGCAGGGTGGATTTTTTGTTTTTGTTTTTTTTTCACCAGATCATGCACTCACATTGTATCCTCCTTTTGCAATATTTGCAGTCAGATTTGTACCTTCTGACAAGGGAGGCAGAAGTGCTCATGTCTATGGCAAGGCCAATGCTGTCCATCTGAAACATCTTAGAATCACAGAATTATTTGGGTTGGAAGGGACATTTAAATCCCCAGTTKAAAAAGTCCAAACCCTCCTGCAAAGTTCAGGGACACCTTCTACTAGAGAGATTGCTCAGAGCCCCATCCAACCTGACCTTGAATGTTTTCAGGAATGGGGCATCCATCACCTCCCTGGGCAACCTCTTCCAGCRTTTCATCATCCTCACTCTAAAAAACATTCTCCTTTTATCTAAGCTAAGTCCTTCAATTTAAACCCATTACCCCTTGGGTTATTGCAGCAGGCCCTGCTAAAAGGTTTGTTCCCATCTCTTCAGTTGTGTGTCTGTTTTCTAAAAAAATAAAGTAAAAATGCAGCTGCTGCAAAGCTGAGACACCAAGAATCTGCTAGGCTTAAAATGTAAATGTGCTAGAGGCAAGGAACAAAGCAAAAAGAAAGAAAAATAAGTACAAAAATGCTGTGATGTCTGCAAGCATATACAAGGCTGAAAAGAAAAATATACTGTTGCTTGGACACTTATATTTTTTAACCTATTTATCTTTTTAATATTTAGATTTTTTACATTGAAATTAGCCTCTTTGCTGTCATTATCACATTCCCACATCTCAGTCTGATTCCCTCTGCCCTTTTCTCCTACTGCATTTCAACCTTCTTCCAACACTTCAGAGATGGGAGAGAAAACCTTAAAGACAGAAATTCCCTCAAGAYTCCTGATTGCTGGTGTCCAGAAAGAGGAAGGAGAACTGAATGAGTCTCTCTGGTGAGGAAATCCTGTGATGGGAATTCCCCTGCTGAAATTGTATTGCACAATTCCAAAATTCCCAAACCTCAGTGCCCAGCCATCACCAGGCTGCAGGTGCCAAGAGCCACAGGCAGAAGCTCAGAYCACAAACTCTGACAGCCAGACTCCTGCTCTCATGTGAGAATGACCCCAAGGCTTTATCTGGTAGGAACTTTGTCATGGCTCTTTGGGTCCTCTCCACCCATCAGCTCAGCCTCAGAGGGTGCTCTTCCATTTCTTTTGAGTTTTGTTACTGYTAGAAATTAATCTTCACCCTCTAGAGAATTTCCACTCCTTTTGTGATGAACCTTCATGCCTATTTATGCTATGCCATGAAAGCAGGCTTTCCCATAATTTCTTGCTCTTCTTTATGATTAATTTCCTCTGCTAATCAGCAGAAAAACAGCAAAACWTCTTTACAAGGAAAGGCTAAAACTTCAAATGTCCCTAGCTTTCACTTGAAGCTCTATGCCATCCCCAAAGTCTGGTTTCTATGTCCACAAAATTCAAGAGGTGTTTAAATCCCCTGTTGCAGTCTATACCAAGCTGACCTCCTAGGCATGCCAACTCTTATATAACAAGAAAATGCCACTGTGCACAAAATTAAAAAGGATGGATGGGCTCAGTAATAGACACGACTCCAATCCTTACCAGCTTCCTCAGCAAATCAAGTTATGTCACTGAGGTAACTTTTCAGCATTTGCCACTAACAGGAACAGCAAAGTCCTCAGAGAGTTGATCTGGCATAATAGCTGACACAGAACACATGGGACAATTCATCACAYTAAAAACTGCACACAGGTAAATTGCTTTCTCAAATAGCTTGGGACAGTCCTCAGAATAACACAGAACTCAAGGGAGAAAAAAAAATGCTGAAATACAGATTTTGAATTATTGCCTCTCCCAGCTCAGAAATTTATAATGGAGCAAACAAGGGAATCCTTTAGTGCACCTCACCCCAGTGAGGGCATCCAYGAAAGTTTGCAAATGCTGAGGTTTTTGGCTGAAGAGTGAACCTCAGCAATAAGAAGAACATAAACTTTTGCAGGTGCAGTGAGTTGAATGGGACAGAGAGGGGTGAGGGGTGCTATGGGAAGCAGRAAGAGCAAATTTCTGGGTGGCAAAGGCAGGAGGGAGTCTGAAGCAGGGGAATGGGACCTCAGTGAAGAGGAAATATCAGCCGCCTGCTTGAGYAGTTTTCCCCACAGCAGCAAATTCATCCATTTTATCCACAGCTGCTGCTGAAGCACTGCATGGTGGGGAGAACCCAGACAGTGCTGTGAACTTCTTTAGAACACAATAGTGCTGTTAAAATACCACATATTTTATCTTGACAAAACTGTTCCCCTGTGTAAGAGATGCTGACACCATCATGGGAGGYTTAGAAAAGTATCTGATGGCACAATGAGCCCAGAGAGAGAAAGAGAAAGGTTGAAGTAATCACTTTGTGAGCTGTTAAATGCAGCCCCTGCAGAGCATAGGGTTTTCCTGGGTGAATACATGTCATTTTTCAGTTTTTTCCTTCTAGACACTGGAAAAAACATAAATATAGAAAAATTTTAACCATTTTSACTTGACAAAACATGGTTTTCAACTAATCCAAATTCTCTTCAGGTATGCTTTGTCCCTATTATTTGACTTGGCAGATAATTACAAACCAAGCCCTCTTGCCTACAGATTTGCATCTTAATGGTGAACTTCTGAAGAGCTCTTTGCCTTTTTTTATTATTATCTTTCAAAGMAATCTAAAAAATCAGATACTTGACCATTGAATACAGTATATATCTAAAAYCTGATTCCACTTTGGAGATCTCAGACTTTTTTTATTATCATTATTTTTGTCARGAGTGTGGTATTTCACAATTTCAGGTCTGCAATTTTCTTCTGGAAAAAATCAGACTGCCTTATAACTGCGGTTATCTCCTTAGTATATAAGATACACTGAGATATTAGATGTTTATATTTTTTAAAAGCAAAGCGATTGKTTTGGCACAGGGAGCAATTTGGTTTGGGTTTATCTAAGAAATACYGACAAGAATTATGTGGAGCGACAGATTTGGTTAATGGGTTATGGCTTGAGTTATAGAGAAAAGGGAGGGGGAATTTGTGCTGTGTTGAGTCCAGATAACGTCCCAATTCACAGAAYTGTAGAATCTTTAAGGATGGAAAAGACMTCTAAGGTCATTGAGTCCAACCACTGACTCTACACTCGCACCTGCTCAACCCACTTCCAAGCGCCACATCCACACATTTGTGAACACTTCCAGGGGCTGTGATCACACCACGTCCCTTGACAGCCTGTTCCAATGTAGGACCACCCTTTCAGTGAAGAAATTTTTCCTAATATCAAATCTAAATATCCACTAGGACAATTTGAGGCCTTTTCCTCAGGTCCTGTCACTTGTTACCTGGGAGAAGAGAGCAACTCCCAGCTGACTACATGCTCCTGTCAGGGAGYTGTAGACAGTGCCAAMGCCTCCCTGAGCCTCCTTTATTCACATCCATTAAAAACCAGCTGCATTGAAAGCTCTACTTGGGGCCACCCCTTTCTTTGGGTTGTGTTTGCATGTCCAGGTGCCTCTCTGCAGAGGTGCTTTCCTGGCTGTGTGTTGAGGAGCAAGCAAACCTGACGTGTTTGCTGTGAGCTGCTTTGTTCAAAACTCCCATCCATCACTGCTCATGAAACAAAATAGAACAAAACAAAATCCCCAACAGATTTAAGGAGGCACCAGGTGACTTATTCAAAACAATTGCTGAACATGGTATGGAAAAAAATCTGTGAGAAAGCCTGGTTGAGCCAAGCCTGGATTGTAACCAGGTCACTTCTGCTGTCAGTGAACAGAGACCTTGAATGAAAGCTGTTGGTAGCACAAGGTCAGATCCTTACTAAGCAACAGTGTGTCTGCCCTGCAAGTATCAGGCAACTTGTACACCTCAGAGAATACCTGCAAAGCACTTTGCAAAGCACTTTGCAAAGCACAGATGAAGCCCCATCATATCCAGAAAGGCAATCAGTGGAATTCATAGAGGAAAAAGCTGTTGAGATTTGGCGTTTCTTGGCAGTGGTCACACATTGTCATCAGTCAGTGATCCTCTGCTATGTCATGACTGGTTTTCTGACCCCTTTGGAAGCAGGAACTGTGAAGATTCATGCTCTTACCCTGCCATGTTTCCCCTCCTATAAAGTTTTTCCATACAAACTTCAGGAAGAACACGTGGCAGGCTCTAGCGTTCACTGCACATCCATCACAACACCAAGTCTGCCTTTGTAGACAAATGGGGATCCATTGGGAAGGGACTCACAAGGATCATCAAGTCCAGCTCTTACAGAGATCAATCCCACAACCATGGCATTRTTTACACCATGCTCTAACAACTGCTCATCTAACAGGAGCTATTTAATTTAATCTCTTAATCAATACATCAGAAATACAAAACACCAGTTAACTAACCAACACAGGAAGCATTTACAGCAGCACTACGTTCTAAATATGAATATTAAACAACCAGACTCATTCAGAATCAGAATTTTGACCCCAGTCCTTCAAAAGATGAAATATGGAGTTTGTCCCCTCGCTTACTGGAACTGAAGTGTCCTGTTGAATAWTTAATAAATCAGGATGAATTTAACTAAATTTCTGTCAGTTTTGTTTTAAAACCAATGGATAACATTTTTGACCGTATATTATACACTGTATTGTCAGATTTTTACTCACAGCTATTGTTTACCATGGCATGGCAGATGATTTTTTCAGTGGTGACAGGACACAAACACAGACTCTGCTTTTACCAGCCCCTCCTGGGGCAGGGGCTGGGGGCAGCCAAAAGCACAAACGTGGCCAGCCAGCCCAGCATGCACTGAGCTGCACTGATTCACTCCCCATGCCTCCCAGGGCTGTGCCCAAAGCCTGGTTGTGTGGTCAGCCCAAGATCACCTGGAAATGTTGTGACACAAAAAAGAACAGGCAGCAGGGCTTCCCTGGCTTAAAGCAGTCTGGTCTTGGGATCATCCTTCATCATTTCAAAGGAAACCTGGAGAAAGGCAGCATTGGCAACTCCAGTGTATATAAAACATTACAGAGAGGTCACCAAGAGCCCCATCATTCATACTTCTCCCCTAGCTGCTACCTCTTCCCTGTAAATCCTCAGTTCAGTACCCAGATGCATCCTTGACAGTCTGAATTCAAACTGGAACCAACACAACAGATAAAAGAATAGAGATCTCTGAGCATATTTGTTCAAACTAATTCATTCCCTTTCATGCCCTTGACATTGAGATAGGGTGGAAGAAAATTTGTCATTTGATGACACATTACTTTTCCCCATCTCCATCCATCTTCCCCAATGCTTATTCAATAGTTACATGACTTGAATTCATCACATCAAGTGTACACTAAAATTGAATTAAAACAATTTGAGTCAGAAAGCATACAGATGCTCATAAGTTTTCCATAGCTAAGGACATCCTGTTAGAAGTGCACAGCWGCAAATTTTGAAACATTTAAAAAGAAAATTGCTTTACATGGGGGAAGGAGAGAGAGGAAAGATGCCTGATTTTAAAAAATTCATGTTCTACATTATGCTGTTTGGTATATTTTTTACATTTTAGAAAGGGGAATACTGAGTAGAAAGGAGGAAAATTCCATTAGTGTCTCCAGAAAGGGTTTTAAAAATTCTCTATAAAGCATTTTAGCACTGAAAAGCATTATTTTAGACACATTATGCAGGGACAAATTAGACACATTCTTAGTCCACTGAGAATTTAACATAGAATTAAAGAACACATGTTTACAGCAGCTTTAAGAAAGAGATTTCTAATCGAATGAAGGTAACAAAAAACCCAAAAAACAGCACTAGGATCAGATTATAAGTGTGTGCAAACTGGTGGCAAGACCCCAACCATGAATTTCTGATAAATTTCAGTTGTCATTTTTACAGGTATTTGAGTGAGAGAGGGACAGATAACTTTGATCTACTTTATTTATTTAATAAAGTTAAATGCCGTTTATTTAATGGCATGAGAAGCAGAACTCAGAATACATTAAGCAGAAGAATACCAGAGAAATGGACCTGACAAGAAACAAATTTACAATCAAGTCCTCCTCCCTGTAGCTCCATGGCTCTGTAAGAGAGAGAGCAGCAGTAATCACAATGCAGGATTTGCCTCAATGGGCTTCTCTCCTTTGGGGAAAATGGGGATCCCACTTTTTTTTTGCACATTCAAGCCTTTTCCTCAGTATTGTCTGTGAGCAAGGGTGTCATTTACTTCTATCATTTCCAAGATGCTGACACATTATAATCATCTAAGATAGCTTCTAATTCATTTAGTATTGCATGCATATAAATAGCAAAGAATCAAAGCATTCTTCTGGCATAATTCCTGATTTGTGCTACACAGAATCACTGTCAGGAGAATGCAGGTGAAAGTTTCAGCTTTGCCAGAAACAAWGGCTCTTTTGCCCTTGTTTTCAGAGGCAGCACAAGAGAAAAAGTGAAAAACTTAATTTCAGCTCTCTGCAGGRAAACTATTGTGGAGTTATGCTGTCATTCATGGTATTTGTCAGTGTGTTTCCTTTTCACAGGCTGCAAGCGAAGGAAAAGGTTGAGAAACTGAGCAGGCTGGGAACCTGTGGRAGTCTCCAGCCCTTTGATCCTTTTTACTCTTCCAGCCATCCAAACAGCTGGTTCAATACTGGTTCACTTCCAGGACTAAGTGGGTATTCTACCAGCTGAGTCTTTTGTCCACATCTTTGTTCTTTCCAGGCAAGCAGTAGCAGGGAGAGATCTGTTCCTTTCACTCATCCATGGCAACAGAAAGATAAAAGTGTCCAAAACACTGCTGTAAGCAGCTTTTTCCTTCCTACAACCACAAACTGGGGCACAGTGATCTTCTCTAAGGAAATGACATCATCATATGTGTGCTTTTAAAAACAATTTTTCTCATGGATCCAATTGATTTAGGTGATTACTTATCTGCAGGGAGTGGAGGATGGTCCCTGTGAAGAGATCTGTGGCCCCCAGCTGGACCAGATGGTCGTGCCCWTTTCACCTGGCAGAGCTCCCTTGGCCCCAGAGTTCCTGGCCTTGGCAGAGACAAAAGACAGCAATGCCCCATGGACACAGGTGTGACAGCAGCTCTGGATGYCACAAGGCCCTTCGAAATGGACTGGACCATCCACACCAAAACCTCCTCCCCTGAAAAATGCACCACAGGGTGTTTAGTGAGTGTGTATCTCCAGGACGAGGGTGTCTGGCACCACAAGACAAGAACAAATGCAAGACTCAGCAGTCTCATACAGCTGACACATATTAAATCATCAGCCTGACCTGCAAATACACCCAGGATTAATCCCTAATGGCATTTTTATCCAGTTCTAACTTGGCTTGGTATCAATTAATTCGGGACATATAACAAGATCCCAGCAGGAGATGAAATGGCTGAATCTTCACATGCCCCAGTTCTTAACTATTGAATTTTCTAATTAAAAGATGCATAAATAAAGAAGACATCCAAGAGCTTCTAAGTTCTTTTAATTAGAACATACAAAGCAAGCCACACAAGAGCATCCAGAGAAATGACAGCAATGCTAACCAAATGTGGATTCATTAAACAGCTGCTTACCGCATCTCTTCCTATAGATTAGGATAAAAATTGTCTGTAAGTGAGAATTATGGCAACAACTATCTGAATTAYCTGAAATATCTTAATAACTGAATTATCTGAAAGCTAGCACCTAATTCTTTATGTGTGTGCCTTCATAAAGAAGGGTTTGCTGTCCATAGTGTAGAGAAGAACYGCTTGGATAAAAGGAGGCAGAATAYGTCACCTGAAATGTCSTGGGTTATCTCACTGGCCTTGAGAAAGCCCAGAGCAGATTCCAGCATCTTCATTTCCCTTTAGACCCCATCTCATTTTTCCTGCTTTACCTTGGATATCCCAGGACTTCCCATACTGCACRCCTTCCTGTTTTATCTTGGAAATCTCAGGACTTCCCATACTGCACRTCTGTGTTTGGGCAACTAAATAATTTCCACCAAGCAGCACTGCATGCTTAGGCAGTGCTGATAACTCCAGAATTTTACGGAGTCAATACTGGATCCTGACCAAAGATATTGATCACTGCTGACTTTCCAAAGTAAACCCAATTACATAYACATACCAATTAGTGACAAATGAAATCAATAACATCCCAAACAAACATGGTTCATTCCAAGATAGTTTTATACCTCTCAAAGTACACTTATTGTCTCCATTTGAGGAGCTAYTTCATTTACTTGCCTGGAAATGAAACAAATGATATGAAAAAGCTCTGTGATGTCACATATTGTCTCACATAAAGAGACAGTGAAAGGCTGAACAACTTCCAGCTGCCTTTTCCAACAAAATAGAAGGGATAATATAAAACCAGCAAGTTAAAAAATATTAAGAAAAAATGAGATCATTCTTTACATGCCATGCTTATAAGGGACTGTAGATAGAATAATTTATACAATGGGAGAGAAAACAGATGGACTTTACAAAAAAGAAGAATCTGGAAATTACTGAGCCAAAAGTCTTACAAAACAGGGGAAAGATCCTGGGGAAAGATCAGGATATAGTTAAYCTTAATCTCTTTCTTTACATCCATTTCAGGTAAGGATTGGGAAGAACATCCTGAGCTTGTAAATATTTTCTGATAATGAAGACTCAGATTAGCAAAGTGCAAGTGTAATAAATGCWGCAAGTGTCCTTTGGAAACAAAGCAATACTGGTGACAGTAATGACCTAAATGTGTCCTGATTTCCTTTCTCAATTATTAGTCTACATAATCTACATCACAGGCTGCAAATCAGCAGGGCTGCAAAAGACCTAAGACCTCCTAGAGTAAGGAAACACCATCCAAATAAAAAATTTTCCCCTTGACAGATGTCTCAGTTGTAGGAAAACGTCTTGATATTTTTGTGACCTCATAGGTGAGATTCTACACATTGTCACATTTCACAGGTGGCAGTAGAAGGATTACRGGACAGGCCTGCAGCTGGGAATGAGCCCTGACCAGTGGGACTCCTCTGAAATGTCTCCTGCTGTCAGCCTGCTGCAGGGYTGCCCACAGAGCAGGGAGAGCGTGGCCCTGTGCTCCCAAAGCAGAGGACAGGGATGGRGAAAAGAATTTGAGTCTCCTGCCCATCACCTGGGATTAGGCTGGTCCATGGCTCATTTTTATTCAAATCCCTTTCTTTGCCAGGAGGGCAAACAAATCCTGTCCCAACAAAAGAGAAAGGATTAGGAGCTGGTTATATCATGGAGACATGTTGTTAGGTATTTCATAGTGTCTGGGACACACAGGAAGCCACAGGAATTTTGAATTTCTAAGTTTTCCTGAAATAAGCAGTTCTTGCAAAAATCCAACCTCCTCACCCAGGATTTATGAATAGTTTAATTTATATGCCTGTGYTACCACCCTGCTTATCCAATGCACCTTCCATTTCTACCCTTTCATGTACATCCTCAGATCTACATGATCCCTCTGCTAGTGCTCAACTGGTCCAACCTTTGACACACCTAATGGAAAATTGATTCCCACAAGTCAAAGTGGAAAAGCTAAATGCTCTACCTATCCTCAGGGCTGGACTCCAATCCCCACAGGAAAGGGCTAGAGAGAGCAGTGTTTAAGCTGCAGGAGTCAGTCACCCAATTCGTGGTTATGCAGCACCCAACACGATGGGCATTCCCATTTCCATTCCTTCCTATGTGCAGCRCTGTAACAGAAATAAATAATAATAATAATATTGCAGCACTGAGCTTGCTGTTCCCTGCCACTGCTTAATAAATTCTCATTATTATATTAGGGAAATCCAAGTGTGTGCTTATTCTGTAATAAGTCATCTCTCTGCCATGTGGCACAGCCAGTCCTTACACTCTCCCCAGTGACACAGATGTTAGCAGGGGAGCTTACAAATGCATTCCCCTTTAAAGGCAGACTCTATACATTTAATTTCTTTTAATTATCCTCATTTTTAAATATATTAAATAACAGTACCTTTCACATCTGGTCCTCCTATAATTTTATCTAATAGCCCCCCACACCTTCAAAAGGGAAACCTTTCACTTTAATTGCATATTAGAGCTTATTTTTGGAGAGGCATACAGCTATTTATTAATTGAGCTATTTCCTCTCAGAGACAAAGCAGTCCAGCATTCACTGAGTTAAGTGCAGGGTAGCTGCTGCCACTGTCTGTGACACATTTAGTTTCTCAGAAATCTATATTGTCCAAATTCCCCTGAGTAAGTCTAGAGCTTCTCTACCAGCATTAGCCCAATGATGAAAAATAKGATTTTTGATACAAAAAAAAAGTCATGTTTGGTCTCTGATTTCTACTCTTGTAGCTCCTGCAGCTAAGCTTATCATCACTGCCAGTGAGATACATGCCTATTTATCAGTAAAGAAATAGAGAGTCTGACAATGTTGGAAAATCTGGTATGCTATAGAACACCTGGCAATGCAAAGCATGATTATGTATGCAAGCAACTCCTAAAAATACCACAGCTCTTAACAGAGGGTTCATTACCTAGCCAGATGAAGCAGGTTTTTCCCAAGACAACCAAYATCTATAATAAAGGAAAGAAATTAATTCTGCTTATTTTGACTAAAGAGAGGGGAGGGAAGAGGGAAGTGAAGAGCAGCCAGAAAAGAGACACTAGATAAAAGGAATGAAACAGCCCCTGGTGAGAAAATTGTCTTATTAGGTGTTATAGGCTCATTGGYGCCTGTGTGACGTCTGCATCTGAAACTCCTGCCAATAAGTCTGCAGYACTCAGAGTTTTGTACATTATTGACTGATTTCCTGACAGATGACATCAACCATCTGCGTCCCCATAAGGCCACTCTGCCCAGGTGTGCCTCTCACAGCCTCTAGTAGAGAACTGGCTGAATTGGGTCAGTCAGAAGCTCCTGACTTGGAGGAGAAATGGCAAAAGCCCAAAGAAGCATCACAGGCTGATGTGATGGGGCCCAGCATGGCCAAAAGTGCTCTTAACAAGAGGAGGAATTGCCCTGCATGCTGCCACAAGGTCATGAGTCATTTCCTGGGCAAAACCAGACACTGCTGCAGCCAAAAATCACCTCTGTCTTTAAATATGTGCAATCGTCCCCAGTGGCTTCCCCAGGCTTTTGCACTTGCCTTTGGGCTTGGCCATGACAATGCATTGCCCTTGAGGAATTAATACCTGCTCTGCTACCAGGAATGAGCAGCTGGTCTTCCACAAGGAGGGATTGCCAGCAAACAAAGGGATTTTCCAGCATGTCCCACTAAAATGACTTTTGGCAGGAAAATGAGAATCTTTCACAATGGAGCCATTTTTAAGRGATGCCTGTACCAATTTCAACAGAAACAAAACATTTGATTAAAAGGAAAAAGGCAGAAAGAGACAGCACAAAGAGATTGGATCATAAACTCCCTCCAGCAAATAGGCTCTCCTTGGCCTCTCCAGCTTCTTGTGGGAATTGCTCACTTTGCATTCCCAACCACTGCTGACCTGGAGAAGAGAGGGAGAGACAGGCTGTGCATTTGCTGCCATGGCCTCTTTCACTCCYCATCGACCCCAGGCGCTGTCACACCACCTGTGACATGATTCTACAGCTCCCACATGGAGATTAGGGTAACTTTCACTCTCCTTTTATGGTTCTCTTTCACCTAAGAAAGTAAAGCTTTGAGGTCAGGCCCATGATTTGAACCAGACAGAGCAGGAAGAATTTCAGGTCCTGTCTCTCATCATTGTCCCATCACCTGAGAAAACTCCCTCTCTAAAAAGGTCCTTTAATTGTGATAAGAGACAGGGAGGTCTGGCCTCCCACAGACTTTTCCAAGTGGGAAATCACTTCTGTAATAGCTTTAGTTTCTTCTAGAATGATGTTAGCAATTACATTTCAGTCCAGTCTGACTTCAGAATCACAATGTCCTTTCCAACCTCTTATAATTTTGCATGAACATAACCACCAGTTTTACTCTAGTAATATCCACAATTTCTCTTTATTCARGAAATTACATGAAATTTAAACAGTTTTTTGATTTCCTTTCTCCTCATGACAGCAAAACATCTCAAAGTACAAGAATTTTCTTTAAAAAACTTCTACTGTTGACCAATGATGTTAGAGTTTTTTGTCTGGGAAGGACTGCAAATCAAGATGCATTGGTATGAAAGGGCTCTGTGCTATGGCTCCTCCTCTGGGTGGGTTAGATCTCTGGTGTAGGGACAACACAGGGGATCTCTTCAGTAAATTGAAGGTATCCTAGAAAAGCTGAATTTACTGGACATTCAATGCACATTGTTTGCATTATACATGCACCAGTAGTCCTGGTTTGACCACAGGAGCAAAAAATTATTGGTTACCTTTGTCCTTCAGGGTATTCTGGAGTGAGGTAGAGAGCAAACAGAAATTGACAGTTTCAGTGGTGGTAACCAGCTCCTCACTTCCCTTTTCTCATGTTGCCAGATACAAAATTATCACGTGGCAGGGATGGGACCAAAAAATCTGGCTGGATGTAGAGAACCCTCTTTAAATACATTATTTTGCTGCTGCACAGCTTTTTCTTATGGGACACATCCATGCCCTTTAATCAGGTTGCCTGTTGTCCATTGCAGCAATGCTGGTGCAAGCAAACCAGAGAACAGCCCCATCATACCAATGCTCACAGACATGTCCTAAAACCTGCCTGAATCTCCCCTTCAGTAATTCCAGCCCATTACAGATAATTATACCACCCTTTGTGATTCCYCTTCCTTCTTGCCGTTTACACTTCTCAGGGATGCAGGGGTTGCCCACAGCAAGAACTTCACTCTGGCTAATTAACATTTAAAACCTCCAGCAAAATRTTTACAAGGTTAGCTTTCTTTTAAGCCAACCTAAAGTATGAGTTTTTCTGTGTGGTTGGATATTGTGATAATTCAAAAATACAGACACTGACAGGAAAATGGAAGACTGCAATAAAAGGGATAGAAAGACATTCCAGCATTGCTAAAATGAAGCAAAGGTTTTCTGTATTTTTATCTCTGGATTAGCTGGAGTGATTTTTATCTTAAAACTTTACCCAGAATYAAATAAAAGGACATCTGTGCATTCTGGTCTGTGCTAAAGGTTTGCTATGGTCAAGTTATACTCAGTATGAAGAGTCAAGTATAAATTATGACATACACTGATCATTTTATAAAAAAAGGCAAGATATTCAGTCTGCTCTGCTCCTCCTACCTCTCTGTGWGTTTCCTAATCTGGTGCAGTCATAAACTCCTGTTGTTTTAGTTATGCAGTTTGCTAGCAAGGATATTCTGGAACAAAAGAAAAGCCCCCAGGAGACACCCAAATTCTCTGTTTCAAGCTCTCCCATCAAAAATTAAAAAGAATACTGAAACCAGAAGCTTTTTTTTCCATACAGATACTGTCCTGCTTTCCATAAATCCTTGAATGTCTGATGCCACCCAGGTGTTCAGCTGTAAGATGAGAGTGCAATGAGACACCTGCACAGAGCAGACCCGTGCCAGAGCTGCAGCTGGCAGGTGCCCACAGCTCATCAGATGCTGCTTSCTGGGGCAGCAGTAAAAGCAAGGAGAAAGTTTCCACATTTGCCAAGGAAATCAAACTGAGTGAAGCAAATAAACTGGGTCAGCCAAGAAAAGAAACARGCACATGAAGGTCAGCCATGGTCCACAGGGTGCTGAAGATGTCTGTTATCTGTTCAGTCAGCCACAAAACCCTCCCAGCCTGGACACCACTGCCCTGCACCTGGATTGCACTAGCTGCTATCTGCTGGCCTGTCAGTGGTAAAATGGAGTCTTATTTTTGGAGACCACAATGCAGCAGTTCAACTTTGACTCTATTTTGCTGCATTTGCAGCAAGTTTCTGTGAAAATAATGTCTTTCTTAAAATGTGAAAAAGAGGGATTATTTTTCTAATTCAAATAGACACTGTGTAAGGTGTGTGGAGGAGTAAAAATAAATGATACCAAGGACTCAATTAATTTACCCACACATGGRTGTCAGGTGCCACTGGAGATATCCAAGGGAGATCACATAATCTAGAGAGCTGCAGGACTGGCTGATTGAAGGACAGGACCAGGGTCTTCCAAAGGGGAAAACTGGGGGTAGCCTCAAAGCTCTAAAGCATCTCACATGGCCCATATGGTTGGGACTGATGCTGAGGGAGGAGATCACCTCATCTATCTATAAATGTCTGTGTCTGAGCAAATTGCCTTGGCTTTTTTTTAAAGACTGTGAAGAGAAGCAGGTGCATGTAGATCACAGCTTTCACAGCTTCTCTGCCCTATTTTAGGGTGAGAGAAATATTCCCCAAAAGACCTGTTTCTCTTCATTGATTAGATGGGAAGCTCAGATGTGGGGTAGCCTAGCTAAAATTGGAATTTCTCAACTGCAAGAACATAATGCCATCTGAGCAGAGCAGTATTTGCTGGGGATGGCTATAAAGGTGAAGGCTCCTTTCTACATTCCCCATCTAGCTGAAGAAAGGCTTGAGGAGACAAAAGTTCAAGGTGTCACACTTGTCAGAGTAGATTTCTGCCTTTGCAGAGATGAATCCTGCCTTTGCATTCACTCAGATGTATCTTGCCTAAGGCTTGGGCTAAGCCTGGGGCAAAAAAAAGTACCAAGAGGAATAAAGATTTGCAAGGGAAAATGAGAAGTGCTGCTGGAGTGTCTGAGGTCCAGCATTATAAATTAAAGGAGAGAGTGTTCACACTCTGTGGTTCTAAGTGGGATGTGAGCTCACCCACACTTTAAGGTGGGAAATCCACAGGAAGCTTATGGGAAGGCAAAAAAGGACAGGAAAAAAAAAAGGAGAGGAAACTCACATGCAAAGTGAAGTTTGGCTGCTCCTGAATGTCTGTRTTCTGACTCTTCCAAAAGTTTGGGTCAAAGTTCAGAGTAAATCAGCTTTTTTAATGAATCATTTAGTACTTACAAAATAGTAAAACATCCCACAGCATTAACTTAGCAGTGATTAATGTTCTATAAAAGATTTTTTCATGTCTGGATATATCATGCAATATTTATCACAGCCCCACAAGTTGCTGGGTCATCACTTTTATGATGAACCTCCAGAGTCTCTCATCTCACGTGGGTATAAATCAGGAATACTGTGAAAAGGAGGGTCATAATCTATTCCTCCCTTGTGTGGGAGGGTTATAGTGTTATTAAAATATTAAGTGTGTAATATTTCACAGTTGGGAACTTGGAAAATTAGTCTTGAGTCTTCTTCATCAAGAATTTAGTGAAGAGATGAGGAAGTTTCCACTTCATTTCACTCTCTAAGAAAAGGMATGAATTTCCTTCATTAGGGCTCCTAGTTTGGAGTGCTCCTGCACTCTCACTGTGGAAATTGAGTTGGAAAAGTTTAAACTGAACTCAGTAATTAACTGCACACACTCTCCTGGTGCATTTTGGGGTTTACTAGAGAGGAGAATCATAACACTCCCACTTCAACTCCTGGGCAGAAGAGATCAATGTAAAGATACACATGTGAGGCTCACATCAGCCTTTCTTATTGAGRAATTAATTGCATGGAAAACTTGCAATTGTACCATGCCTCAGTTTCCCTACCTGTTGTGTGAGAAAACACAGAAAAGAAAACGTGGTTTAGGGCTCATTGAATAACTCCTCAAGGTTTTCTGTCACCTGGATATACAGGTAATTTTTTTCTCCCTGCAAATATAACCTTCTGAGATACTTAAAATTCAAACTTTCTCTATTTTTAAACATTCCTATATCTCAAAAGAGTGACCCTGAAACCATCAGCCTTGATACAGTTTAGGGAGTCAGGCAGGAATCTCCACAATTAGATTATTTCCCAGTGCAGTGTTAATTCAGTCCAGTTCWGAGAATGATGCAGATTTACCCACCCACCATTCCAAAAATTAGCTGGGAGCGTGTGTCAAAAATTTGCCCTGGCCTCCTAGTTATATACAAGATGAATTGTGTTGTAAAAGGATTTCCTGTGACYTCCTCCCTTATAAATCACTTTTATGATCAGTTTGGCTGCCAAACTCAGATCAGCAGCAGGAGAAGAAGGTGCTCAGAGCTAGAGGGAGTCACTTGGTCATGGCTGTTGTCAGCTCTCGGGTCAAAGGGAACAGCGATGCTCCTTCCTCCCACCCTGGCTGAGGCATCCTGGCTCTCTGCCTTGATTTCTCAAGATCAGCTGTCAAAGGAGGGGACAAGGCTGTCACTTCATGGAGCTGCTGCCTGRACAGGCAGGAGCTGCTCTGCAGCCCCTTTCCCATCTGTTCCTGGCTGAGCCTGCAGGGTGGGAGAGCCCAGGTGCCCCCCAGGGCTGCCAGGTCCAGGCTGAGATTCCCAGTGGAAACATCTCCAGCACAGCTGGGAGCAACATGCAGGGACCCAGGGCAGCTGGAAGGGTTCAGCTCACCCACTCTGGCATCTGCCAGCCCCACAGAGATGCTCATGGGCATTTCAGGTACCTTTAAACACATTCAGACCTGGGTCTCTGCTCAGTATGAGTGTAGACCCCAAGTGCACACTACAGACGTCCAAATGTCTACTTCTGAAGCTGAATCATAGCCCTGGGGCTCAATTCATGTGCCTAAATATAGGCTGCTAGTGCCATCTAGGTGCTCTGAAGCGTCTGAGGACATCTGAGCATGCCACATCCTTCTGGACAGGCAGCTGGAGCCTGGGCTGGATATCCCAAGGTAGGTCTGATGGCTCAGAGAGATGAATGATGACCCCAGCATGTTTGGTCACTGGAATCAACACTAAAGCCAGTTGCAAAGCTATTCCTAAATCTTCTGTTTGAGCCCTTTCATGTTTCAGGAGCTCTGAATTTAGTTACATATATTCACAAATAAGGAAGGCAGATGAGCCTCATTTCATTTATTTTCCACAGAAGTTGAAAGCACTAGTCTGTGCAAGACAGGTTGGTAAAAATGAACTATTTCCTTTGGGTGTAAAAAAAACCAAACCCTTCAGGAGAAATCAAAAAGGTTCCCAAAAAATGTTAAACTAATAACATCCCTTTACCTTCATCATGTCTCTTTTCTTTGTCTCACCCTTTCTTTTTCAGTGATGAAAAGGAACCAGAAAGAACAGGAAACAGATGCTGGGATCACAGGAGAAAGCACAGAGCTGCTGATAAAATGAGGGGGGGRAACTGTGGGAAGAAAATGCTTCTCTAAACCCTTCAGATCAATCACAACAACAAAAGTTTCCTTTCAGAGCCCACTGAATCCACAGCAATGACTTCAACTGTCTGCTTGATTAGTGAAAATAATTTTTTCAATAAACTTTCAGCTACTTTAAGGCTCAGCTGAAACAACATTCAGACAAACTGATCTCTACCAACCTCATAAATGTGATTTCCAGGGTCAAAGGCAGCTCTAGCTTTTGCTACAAAAGTCCTTTTGGTTACAACTATTATTTATGGACATTGCAGCAAACCAGACAGGGACTGTGCATTAAATAGGCAGTTGCCAAATAATGAGTTTCACAGTCATGCACTTGTCCACAAAGCACTCATGACTTTATAGTCAGTGATCAGTATCAGGCTACTTTCTCCAGCTTAGTACCAAGAMTTCTCTATCTCCCTTTGGTATCTCCCAGGAAAAAACACCTCCTTGAATATATCACAAATACATTAATAGGTGAAGCTCACTTAAAGTTCTTAATAATAATAGCAAGGAAAATTATTCAAAGCCATTGTAGAAGCTTTCCACCAACTGGCAAGTACCAAAACAGTCTCAAGCCATTGTGTATCCAAAGGCAGGATGTTCACTTTTTTGTTGTAGACTTCATTTTCTTCTAGTTTGTCACAGGTAAGCTCCCATACTCCAGTGTTTGTGTGCTGCAAACGCCCATGGCATTGCAGATTGCATGTCTGCTCTCTGATCTGAGGGAACATGGATGGGAGGGAGGTTAAGCACCTGCCACCACATCTGTGATCTCTGATAACAGAACCTGGAGTCTCAGAACTTGTTCTCTGTTTCCAGGCTCCCTACAAAGGCACCTGACCAGAGGTCACTATGCACTTMATTAGTCACTTAAAAGGGGAAGATACCTCAAAATGCACTGAATCATACAAGGGGCAATGTGCATGAGTAATAGAGTAAAATGAATGTGAGAGTGCCAGCAAGAGACAAAACAAACTCTGATGCTACATCCCATCAGCAATAAGCACAAGCCAAGAAAGAAATAWATAAATGAAGTTGTTGGCTATTTGTTAGTTCAGAAAATGCCACATCCCCTCACAAAGGTTWCTCCTCAGAGTCATTAGTTTTCCCTTTGCAACAAAATGAATGATGAGGCAGGCTGAAAAACATTGTGTTCCACTCAAGAACAAGTGGTTAGAATTCATGATTAGGCTCGGTGAAGGGGAGAAATGAACATCTCTTCTCTGACAGGAGGGCTACTGCTAAGTTAAGGAGCAGAGAACACAGCCCATAGCTTTTCTTGGGGTCTAGCAAGGCCTTGGTCCAGAGAGAAAAACAAAACTGGCACCATAATAATCAAAATTATTTAATTCAGATCTTGATAGGAAACAAAGCAATGCATTTGCAGAAGCATTTTTTACCTAATTCATGCAGAAGTTTCCAGAATCTGTGTCCACTTCTYTCCCCAAGCGCCATAGTGTTGATCCCACAAATTAGAATTGCCTTGCTCATCTGACTGCACTTAGTATTGATTCCTAAAAGTTTAACTCTTCTGATGTGGTTTTAAAAGCTGGTATTTAGTCAGGCTTAAATTGCATTTCCTAACCACTTCTTTCAGGAATTAATTAATTCACAGGTTGTTAGTATTTACTGCTCATTATTTGGGAACTATTTACTTAATGGAYAGTCCCTGGTTATAACATAAAGAGCTTCTGTAGCAAACAATGGAACTGCCTTGGACACTGGAAATCACATCCATGATTTCTGATTTGTCTCAAACATGCAAAGAGTTTGGGACTCAGATCTCAGGTTCCTCCTTCTGATTTCTCAGTATCACAAAACATGGCCAATAAATCTCTTTGGAACATTTTGGTTGAAAAAAAAAAAAAAAAAAAAAAAA